>JALDXE010000032.1:0-94971 GCA_023864065.1 Camelina neglecta
GGTTTAAGCCTGTTTTTGGGACAAAATGGGTATAAGTGGTGTCTAAACACTCCAAATTCAACCGAACTCTTATAATTAGTCAAATGCATTGGATTGTTACATTTTGACCCTAGAAAGAGTAACATAGCTGTTTACTGCTGAATCAATGTTTTCTCTTGGTTTTAGCCTGTTTTCTCGGTTTAAGCCTTTTGGGGATAAAACGGGTTTAAGTGTTGTCTAAACACTCAAATTCATCCCAAAATCTTACAATTAGTAAAATGCATTGGATTGTCACACATTATGACCCTAGAAACAGTAACAAAGCTGTTTACTGCTTGAATCAATGTTTTACGGTTTTAGCCTGTTTTGGGACAAAATGGGTTTAAGTGTTGTCTAAACACTCCAAATTCATCCGAACTCTTATAATTAGTCAAATGCATTGGATTGTTACATATTTTGACCCTAGAAAGAGTAACATAGCTGTTTACTGCTTGAATCAATGTTTTCTCTTGGTTTAGCCTGTTTTTCTGTTTAAGCCTGTTTTGGGATAAAACGGGTTTAAGTGTTGTCTAAACACTCAAATTCATCCCGAACTCTTACAATTAGTCAAATGCATTGGATTGTCACACATTCTGACCCTAGAAACAGTAACAAAGCTGTTTACTGCTTTGAATCAATGTTTTCTCGGTTTTACCTTGTTCGGGACAAAATGGGTATAATTGGTGTCTAAACACTCCAAATTCACCCGAACTCTTATAATTAGTCAAATGCATTGGATTGTTACATATTTTGACCCTAGAAAGAGTAACAATAGCTGTTTACCTTGCGAATCAATGTTTTCTCTCGGTTTTAGCCTGTTTCTCGGTTTAAGCCTGTTTTGGGATAAACGGGTTTAAGTGTTGTCTAAACACTCCAATTCATCCAAAATCTTACAATTAGTCAAATGCATTGGATTGTCACACATTTTGACCCTAGAAACAGTAACAAAGCTGTTTACTGCTTGAATCAATGTTTTCTCGGTTTTAGCCTGTTTCAGGACAAAATGTATAATTGGTGTCTAAACACTCCAAATTCAACCGAACTCTTATAATTAGTCAAATGCATTGGATTGTTACATATTTTGACCCTAGAAAAATAACATAGCTGTTTACTGCCGAATCAATGTTTTCTCTCGGTTTTAGCCTGTTTTCTCGGTTTAGCCTTGTTTTGGGATAAAACGGGTTTAATTGTTGTCTAAACACTAGATTCATCCTGAACTCTTATAATTAGTCAAATGCATTGGATTGTTACATATTTTGACCCTAGAAAGAGTAACATAGCTGTTTACTGCTTCGAATCAATGTTTTCTCTGGTTTTAGCCTGTTTTCTAGTTTAAGCCTGTTTTGGGATAAACGGGTTTAAGTGTTGTCTAAACACTCCAAATTCATCCCGAACTCTTACAATTAGTCAAATGCATTGGATTGTCACACATTCTGACCCTAGAAACAGTAACAAAGCTGTTTACTGCTTTGAATCAATGTTTTCTTGGTTTTACCTTGTTTCGGGACAAAATGGGTATAATTGTAAACACTCCAAATTCAACCCGAACTCTTATAATTAGTCAAATGCATTGGATTGTTACATATTTTGACCCTAGAAGAGTAACATAGCTGTTTACTGCTTGAATCAATGTTTTCTCTCGGTTTTAGCCTGTTTCTCGGTTTAAGCTGTTTTGGGATAAAACGGGTTTAAGTGTTGTCTAAACACTCCAAATTCATCCCAAACTCTTACAATTAGTCAAATGCATTGGATTGTCACACATTCTGACCCTAGAAACAGTAACAAAGCTGTTTACTGCTTGAATCAATGTTTTCTCGGTTTTAGCCTGTTTGGGACAAAATGGGTATAAGTGGTGTCTAAACACTCCAAATTCAACCGAACTCTTATAATTAGTCAAATGCATTGGATTGTTACATATTTTGACCCTAGAAGAGTAACATAGCTGTTTACTGCTTCGAATCAATGTTTTCTCTCGGTTTTAGCCTTTTCTCGGTTTAAGCCTGTTTTGGGATAAAACGGGTTTAAGTGTTGTCTAAACACTCCAAATTCATCCCGAACTCTTATAATTAGTCAAATGCATTGGATTGTTACATATTTTGACCCTAGAAACAGTAACATAGCTGTTTACTGCTTGAATCAATGTTTTCTCGGTTTTGTTTTCTAGATTTAAGCTGTTTTGGGATAAAACGGGTTTAAGTGTTGTCTAAACACTCAAATTCATCCCGAACTCTTACAATTAGTCAAATGCATTGGATTGTCACATTTTGACCCTAGAAATAGTAACAAAGCTGTTTACTGCTTTGAATCAATGTTTTCTCGGTTTTACCTTGTTTCGGGACAAAATGGGTTTAAGTGGTGTCTAAACACTCCAAATTCATCCGAACTCTTATAATTAGTCAAATGCATTGGATTGTTACACATTTTGACCCTAGAAACAGTAACAAAGCTGTTTACTGCTTCGAATCAATGTTTTCTCGGTTTTAGCCTGTTTAGGACAAAATGGGTATAAGTGGTGTCTAAACACTCCAAATTCAACCGAACTTTTATAATTAGTCAAATGCATTGGATTGTTACATATTTTGACCCTAGAAGAGTAACATAGCTGTTTACTGCTTCGAATCAATGTTTTCTCTCGGTTTTAGCATGTTTTCTCGGTTTAAGCCTGTTTTGGGATAAAACGGGTTTAAGTGTTGTCTAAACACTCCAAATTCATCCCGAACTCTTACAATTAGTCAAATGCATTGGATTGTCACACATTCTGACCCTAGAAACAGTAACAAAGCTGTTTACTGCTTCGAATCAATGTTTTCTCGGTTTTAGCCTCTTTCGGGACAAAATGGGTATAATTGGTGTCTAAACACTCCAAATTCAACCCGAACTCTTATAATTAGTCAAATGCATTGGATTGTTACATATTTTGACCCTAGAAAGAGTAACATAGCTGTTTACTGCTTCGAATCAATGTTTTCTCGGTTTTAGCCTGTTTCGGGACAAAATGGGTTTAAGTGGTGTCTAAACACTCCAAATTCATCCCGAACTCTTATAATTAGTCAAATGCATTGGATTGTTACATATTTTGACCCTAGAAAGAGTAACATAGCTGTTTACTGCTTCGAATCAATGTTTCTCTCGGTTTTAGCCTGTTTTCTCGGTTTAAGCTGTTTTGGATAAACGGGTTTAAGTGGTGTCTAAACACTCCAAATTCATCCCGAACTGTTATAATTAGTCAAATGCATTGGATGTTACATATTTTGACCCTAGAAAGAGTAACATAGCTGTTTACTGCTTCAAATCAATGTTTTCTCTCGGTTTTAGCCTGTTTTCTCGGTTTAAGCCTGTTTTGGGATAAAACGGGTTTAAGTGTTGTCTAAACACTCCAAATTCATCCCAAACTCTTACAATTAGTCAAATGCATTGGATTGTCACACATTCTGACCCTAGAAACAGTAACAAAGCTGTTTACTGCTTGAATCAATGTTTTCTCGGTTTTAGCCTGTTTCGGGACAAAATGGGTATAAGTGGTGTCTAAACACTCCAAATTCAACCCGAACTCTTATAATTAGTCAAATGCATTGGATTGTTACATATTTTGACCCTAGAAAGAGTAACATAGCTGTTTACTGCCGAATCAATGTTCTCTCGGTTTAACCTGTTTTCTCGGTTTAAGCCTGTTTTGGGATAAAACGGGTTTAAGTGTTGTCTAAACACTCCAAATTCATCCCGAACTCTTACAATTAGTCAAATGCATTGGATTGTTACATATTTTGACCCTAGAAACAGTAACATAGCTGTTTACTGCTTCAAATCAATGTTTTCTCTTGGTTTTAGCCTGTTTCTCGGTTTACCTGTTTTGGGATAAAACGGGTTTAAGTGTTGTCTAAACACTCCAAATTCATCCCAAAATCTTACAATTAGTCAAATGCATTGGATTGTCACATATTTTGACCCTAGAAACAGTAACAAAGCTGTTTACTGCTTCGAATCAATGTTTTCTCGGTTTTAGCCTGTTTCGGGACAAAATGGGTATAATTGGTGTCTAAACACTCCAAATTCATCCCGAACTCTTATAATTAGTCAAATGCATTGGATTGTTACATTTTGACCCTAGAAAGAGTAACATAATTTCTGCTTAGAATCAATGTATTCTCTCGGTTTAACATGTTTTCTCGGTTTAAGCCTGTTTTGGGATAAAACGGGTTTAATTGTTGTCTAAACACTCCAAATTCATCCGAACTCTTATAATTAGTCAAATGCATTGGATTGTTACATATTTTGACCCTAGAAAGAGTAACATAGCTGTTTACTGCTTCAAATCAATGTTTTCTCTCGGTTTTAGCCTGTTTTCTCGGTTTAAGCCTTTTTGGGATAAAACGGGTTTAAGTGTTGTCTAAACACTCCAAATTCATCCAAAATCTTACAATTAGTCAAATGCATTGGATTGTCACACATTCTGACCCTAGAAACAGTAACAAAGCTGTTTACTGCTTGAATCAATGTTTTCTCGGTTTTAGCCTGTTTGGGACAAAATGGGTATAAGTGGTGTCTAAACACTCCAAATTCAACCCGAACTCTTATAATTAGTCAAATGCATTGGATTGTTACATATTTTGACCCTAGAAAGAGTAACATAGCTGTTTACTGCTTCGAATCAATGTTTTCTCTCGGTTTAACCTGTTTTCTCGGTTTAAGCCTGTTTTGGGATAAAACGGGTTTAAGTGTTGTCTAAACACTCCAAATTCATCCCGAACTCTTACAATTAGTCAAATGCATTGGATTGTTACATATTTTGACCCTAGAAAGAGTAACATAGCTGTTTACTGCTTCGAATCAATGTTTTCTCTCGGTTTTAGCCTGTTTCTCTGTTTAAGCCTGTTTTGGGATAAAACGGGTTTAAGTGTTGTCTAAACACTCCAAATTCATCCCGAACTCTTACAATTAGTCAAATGCATTGGATTCTCACACATTCTGACCCTAGAAACAGTAACAAAGCTGTTTACTGCTTCGAATCAATGTTTTCGGTTTTAGCCTGGTTTCGGGACAAAATGGGTATAATTGGTGTCTAAACACTCCAAATTCAACCCGAACTCTTATAATTAGTCAAATGCATTGGATTGTTACATATTTTGACCCTAGAAAGAGTAACATAGCTGTTTACTGCTTCGAATCAATGTTTTCTCTCGGTTTTAGCCTGTTTTCTCGGTTTAAGCCTTTTTGGGATAAAACGGGTTTAATTGCTGTCAAACACTCCAAATTCATCCCGAACTCTTATAATTAGTCAAATGCATTGGATTGTTACATATTTTGACCCTAGAAAGAGTAACATAGCTGTTTACTGCTTCAATCAATGTTTTCTCTCGGTTTTAGCCTGTTTTCTCGGTTTAAGCCTTTTTGGGATAAACGGGTTTAAGTGTTGTCTAAACACTCCAAATTCATCCCAAATCTTACAATTAGTCAAATGCATTGGATTGTCACACATTATGACCCTAGAAACAGTAACAAAGCTGTTTACTGCTTCAAATCAATGTTTTCTCGGTTTTAGCCTGTTTCGGGACAAAATGGGTATAATTGGTGTCTAAACACTCCAAATTCAACCCGAACTCTTATAATTAGTCAAATGCATTGGATTGTTACATATTTTGACCCTAGAAAGAGTAACATAGCTGTTTACTGCTTCGAATCAATGTTTTCTCTCGGTTTTAGCCTGTTTTCTCGGTTTAAGCCTGTTTGGGATAAAACGGGTTTAAGTGTTGTCTAAACACTCCAAATTCATCCCGAACTCTTACAATTAGTCAAATGCATTGGATTGTTACATATTTTGACCCTAGAAAGAGTAACATAGCTGTTTACTGCTTCAAATCAATGTTTTCTCGGTTTTAGCCTGTTTCTCGGTTTAAGCTGTTTTGGGATAAAACGGGTTTAAGTGTTGTCTAAACACTCCAAATTCCCGAAATCTTACAATTAGTCAAATGCATTGGATTGTCACATATTTTGACCCTAGAAACAGTAACAAAGCTGTTTACTGCTTCGAATCAATGTTTTCTCGGTTTTAGCCTGTTTCGGGACAAAATGGGTATAATTGGTGTCTAAACACTCCAAATTCATCCCGAACTCTTATAATTAGTCAAATGCATTGGATTGTTACATATTTTGACCCTAGAAAGAGTAACATAGCTGTTTACTGCTTGAATCAATGTTTTCTCTCGGTTTTAGCCTGTTTTCTCGGTTTAAGCTGTTTTGGGATAAAACGGGTTTAATTGTTGTCTAAACACTCCAAATTCATCGAACTCTTATAATTAGTCAAATGCATTGGATTGTTACATATTTTGACCCTAGAAGAGTAACATAGCTGTTTACTGCTTGAATCAATGTTTTCTCTTGGTTTTAGCCTGTTTTCTAGATTTAAGCCTGTTTTGGGATAAAACGGGTTTAAGTGTTGTCTAAACACTCCAAATTCATCCCGAACTCTTACAATTAGTCAAATGCATTGGATTGTCACACATTCTGACCCTAGAAACAGTAACAAAGCTGTTTACTGCTTTGAATCAATGTTTTCTCGGTTTTAGCCTTGTTTCGGGACAAAATGGGTATAAGTGGTGTCTAAACACTCCAAATTCAACCCGAACTCTTATAATTAGTCAAATGCATTGGATTGTTACATATTTTGACCCTAGAAAGAGTAACTGTTTACTGCTTCGAATCAATGTTTTCTCTCGGTTTTAGCCTGTTTCTCGGTTTAAGCCTGTTTTGGGATAAAACGGGTTTAAGTGTTGTCTAAACACTCCAAATTCATCCCAAAATCTTACAATTAGTCAAATGCATTGGATTGTCACACATTATGACCCTAGAAACAGTAACAAAGCTGTTTACTGCTTCGAATCAATGTTTTCTCGGTTTTAGCCTGTTTCGGGACAAAATGGGTATAATTGGTGTCTAAACACTCCAAATTCAACCGAACTCTTATAATTAGTCAAATGCATTGGATTGTTACATATTTTGACCCTAGAAAGAGTAACATAGCTGTTTACTGCCGAATCAATGTTTTCTCTCGGTTTAGCCTGTTTTCGGTTTAAGCCTGTTTTGGGATAAAACGGGTTTAATTGTTGTCTAAACACTCCAAATTCATCCCGAACTCTTATAATTAGTCAAATGCATTGGATTGTTACATATTTTGACCCTAGAAGAGTAACATAGCTGTTTACTGCTTCGAATCAATGTTTTCTCTTGGTTTTAACCTGTTTTCTAGATTTAAGCCTGTTTTGGGATAAAACGGGTTTAAGTGTTGTCTAAACACTCCAAATTCATCCCGAACTCTTACAATTAGTCAAATGCATTGGATTGTCACACATTCTGACCCTAGAAACAGTAACAAAGCTGTTTACTTTGAATCAATGTTTTCTCGGTTTTAGCCTGTTTCGGGACAAAATGGGTATAATTGGTGTCTAAACACTCCAAATTCAACCCGAACTCTTATAATTAGTCAAATGCATTGGATTGTTACATATTTTGACCCTAGAAAGAGTAACATAGCTGTTTACTGCTTGAATCAATGTTTTCTCTCGGTTTTAGCCTGTTTTCTCGGTTTAAGCCTGTTTTGGGATAAAACGGGTTTAAGTGTTGTCTAAACACTCCAAATTCATCCCAAACTCTCAATTAGTCAAATGCATTGGATTGTCACACATTCTGACCCTAGAAACAGTAACAAAGCTGTTTACTGCTTCGAATCAATGTTTTCTCGGTTTTAGCCTGTTTGGGACAAAATGGGTATAGTGGTGTCTAAACACTCCAAATTCAACCCGAACTCTTATAATTAGTCAAATGCATTGGATTGTTACATATTTTGACCCTAGAAAGAGTAACATAGCTGTTTACTGCTTCGAATCAATGTTTTCTCTCGGTTTTAGCCTGTTTTCTCGGTTTAAGCCTTTTTGGGATAAAACGGGTTTAAGTGTTGTCTAAACACTCCAAATTCATCCCGACTCTTACAATTAGTCAAATGCATTGGATTGTCACATTCTGACCCTAGAAACAGTAACAAAGCTGTTTACTGCTTCGAATCAATGTTTTCTTGGTTTTAGCCTGTTTCGGGACAAAATGGGTATAAGTGGTGTCTAAACACTCCAAATTCAACCCGAACTCTTATAATTAGTCAAATGCATTGGATTGTTACATATTTTGACCCTAGAAACAGTAACAAAGCTGTTTACTGCTTCGAATCAATGTTTTCTCTGGTTTTAGCCTGTTTCGGGACAAAATGGGTATAAGTGGTGTCTAAACACTCCAAATTCATCCCGAACTCTTATAATTAGTCAAATGCATTGGATTGTTACATTTTGACCCTAGAAAGAGTAACAAAGCTGTTTACTGCTTGAATCAATGTTTCTCTCGGTTTAACATGTTTTCTCGGTTTAAGCCTGTTTTGGGATAAAATGGGTTTAAGTGTTGTCTAAACACTCCAAATTCATCCCGAACTCTTATAATTAGTCAAATGCATTGGATTGTTACATATTTTGACCCTAGAAAGAGTAACATAGCTGTTTACTGCTTCAAATCAATGTTTTCTCTCGGTTTTAGCCTGTTTTCTCGGTTTAAGCCTTTTTGGGATAAAACGGGTTTAAGTGTTGTCTAAACACTCCAAATTCATCCCAAACTCTCAATTAGTCAAATGCATTGGATTGTCACACATTATGACCCTAGAAACAGTAACAAAGCTGTTTACTGCTTCGAATCAATGTTTTCTCGGTTTTAGCCTGTTTCGGGACAAAATGGGTATAATTGGTGTCTAAACACTCCAAATTCAACCCGAACTCTTATAATTAGTCAAATGCATTGGATTGTTACATATTTTGACCCTAGAAAGAGTAACATAGCTGTTTACTGCTTCGAATCAATGTTTTCTCTCGGTTTTACATGTTTTCTCGGTTTAAGCTTGTTTTGGGATAAAACGGGTTTAATTGTTGTCTAAACACTCCAAATTCATCCCGAACTCTTACAATTAGTCAAATGCATTGGATTGTTACATATTTTGACCCTAGAAAGAGTAACATAGCTGTTTACTGCTTCGAATCAATGTTTTCTCTTGGTTTTAAGTTTTCTCGGTTTAAGCCTTTTTGGGATAAAACGGGTTTAAGTGTTGTCTAAACACTCCAAATTCATCCCAAACTCTTACAATTAGTCAAATGCATTGGATTGTCACACATTTTGACCCTAGAAACAGTAACAAAGCTGTTTACTGCTTGAATCAATGTTTTCTCGGTTTTAGCCTGTTTCGGGACAAAATGGGTATAATTGGTGTCTAAACACTCCAAATTCAACCGAACTCTTATAATTAGTCAAATGCATTGGATTGTTACATATTTTGACCCTAGAAAGAGTAACATAGCTGTTTACTGCTTCGAATCAATGTTTTCGGTTTTAACATGTTTTCTCGGTTTAAGCTCTTTTGGGATAAAACGGGTTTAAGTGTTGTCTAAACACTCCAAATTCATCGAACTCTTATAATTAGTCAAATGCATTGGATTGTTACATATTTTGACCCTAGAAAGAGTAACATAGCTGTTTACTGCTTCGAATCAATGTTTTCTCTCGGTTTTAGCCTGTTTCTCGGTTTAAGCCTGTTTTGGGATAAAACGGGTTTAAGTGTTGTCTAAACACTCCAAATTCATCCCAAAATCTTACAATTAGTAAAATGCATTGGATTGTCACACATTATGACCCTAGAAACAGTAACAAAGCTGTTTACTGCTTGAATCAATGTTTTTCGGTTTTAGCCTGTTTCGGGACAAAATGGGTATAATTGGTGTCTAAACACTCCAAATTCAACCCGAACTCTTATAATTAGTCAAATGCATTGGATTGTTACATATTTTGACCCTAGAAAGAGTAACATAGCTGTTTACTGCTTGAATCAATGTTTTCTCTCGGTTTTAGCCTGTTTCTCGGTTTAAGCCTGTTTTGGGATAAAACGGGTTTAAGTGTTGTCTAAACACTCCAAATTCATCCCAAAATCTTACATTAGTAAAATGCATTGGATTGTCACATTATGACCCTAGAAACAGTAACAAAGCTGTTTACTGCTTCGAATCAATGTTTTCTCGGTTTTAGCCTGTTTCGGGACAAAATGGGTATAATTGGTGTCTAAACACTCCAAATTCAACCGAACTCTTATAATTAGTCAAATGCATTGGATTGTTACATATTTTGACCCTAGAAAGTAATAACATAGCTGTTTACTGCTTCGAATCAATGTTTTCTCTCGGTTTTAGCCTGTTTTCGGTTTAAGCCTGTTTTGGGATAAAACGGGTTTAATTGTTGTCTAAACACTCCAAATTCATCTCGAACTCTTATAATTAGTCAAATGCATTGGATTGTTACATATTTTGACCCTAGAAAGAGTAACATAGCTGTTTACTGCTTCGAAACAATGTTTTCTCTTGTTTTAACCTGTTTTCTAGATTTAAGCCTGTTTTGGGATAAAACGGGTTTAAGTGTTGTCTAAACACTCCAAATTCATCCCGAACTCTTACAATTAGTCAAATGCATTGGATTGTCACACATTCTGACCCTAGAAATAGTAACAAAGCTGTTTACTGCTTTGAATCAATGTTTTCTTGGTTTTAGCCTTGTTTCGGGACAAAATGGGTATAATTGGTGTCTAAACACTCCAAATTCAACCGAACTCTTATAATTAGTCAAATGCATTGGATTGTTACATATTTTGACCCTAGAAAGAGTAACATAGCTGTTTACTGCTTCGAATCAATGTTTTCTCTCGGTTTGCCTGTTTTCTCGGTTTAAGCCTGTTTTGGGATAAAACGGGTTTAAGTGTTGTCTAAACACTCCAAATTCATCCCAAACTCTTACAATTAGTAAATGCATTGGATTGTCACACATTATGACCCTAGAAACAGTAACAAAGCTGTTTACTGCTTCGAATCAATGTTTTCTCGGTTTTAGCCTGTTTCGGGACAAAATGGGTATAATTGGTGTCTAAACACTCCAAATTCAACCGAACTCTTATAATTAGTCAAATGCATTGGATTGTTACATATTTTGACCCTAGAAGAGTAACATAGCTGTTTACTGCTTCGAATCAATGTTTTCTCTCGGTTTAACATGTTTTCTCGGTTTAAGCCTGTTTTGGGATAAAACGGGTTTAAGTGTTGTCTAAACACTCCAAATTCATCCCGAACTCTTACAATTAGTCAAATGCATTGGATTGTCATGACCCTAGAAACAGTAACAAAGCTGTTTACTGCTTCGAATCAATGTTTTCTCGGTTTTAGCCTCTTTCGGGACAAAATGGGTATAATTGGTGTCTAAACACTCCAAATTCAACCCGAACTCTTATAATTAGTCAAATGCATTGGATTGTTACATATTTTGACCCTAGAAAGAGTAACATAGCTGTTTACTGCTTCGAATCAATGTTTTCTTGGTTTTAGCCTTGTTTCGGGACAAAATGGGTATAATTGGTGTCTAAACACTCCAAATTCATCCCGAACTCTTATAATTAGTCAAATGCATTGGATTGTTACATATTTTGACCCTAGAAGAGTAACATAGCTGTTTACTGCCGAATCAATGTATTCTCTCGGTTTTAACATGTTTTCTCGGTTTAAGCCTGTTTTGGGATAAAACGGGTTTAATTGCTGTCTAAACACTCCAAATTCATCCCGAACTCTTATAATTAGTCAAATGCATTGGATTGTTACATATTTTGACCCTAGAAGAATAACATAGCTGTTTACTGCTTCAAATCAATGTTTTCTCTCGGTTTTAGCCTGTTTTCTCGGTTTAAGCCTTTTTGGGATAAAACGGGTTTAAGTGTTGTCTAAACACTCCAAATTCATCCCAAAATCTTACAATTAGTCAAATGCATTGGATTGTCACAGATTATGACCCTAGAAACAGTAACAAAGCTGTTTACTGCTTCGAATCAATGTTTTCTCGGTTTTAGCCTGTTCGGGACAAAATGGGTATAATTGGTGTCTAAACACTCCAAATTCAACCCGAACTCTTATAATTAGTCAAATGCATTGGATTGTTACATATTTTGACCCTAGAAAGAGTAACATAGCTGTTTACTGCTTCGAATCAATGTTTTCTCTCGGTTTTAACATGTTTTCTCGGTTTAAGCCTGTTTTGGGATAAAACGGGTTTAATTGTTGTCTAAACACTCCAAATTCATCCCGAACTCTTACAATTAGTCAAATGCATTGGATTGTTACATATTTTGACCCTAGAAAGAGTAACATAGCTGTTTACTGCTTCGAATCAATGTTTTCTCGGTTTTAGCCTGTTTCTCGGTTTAAGCCATTTTTGGGATAAAACGGGTTTAAGTGTTGTCTAAACACTCCAAATTCATCCCAAAATCTTACAATTAGTCAAATGCATTGGATTGTCACACATTTTGACCCTAGAAACAGTAACAAAGCTGTTTACTGCTTCAAATCAATGTTTTCTTGGTTTTAGCCTGTTTCGGGACAAAATGGGTATAATTGGTGTCTAAACACTCCAAATTCAACCCGAACTCTTATAATTAGTCAAATGCATTGGATTGTTACATATTTTGACCCTAGAAGAGTAACATAGCTGTTTACTGCTTCGAATCAATGTTTTCTCTCGGTTTTAGCCTGTTTTCTCGGTTTAAGCCTGTTTTGGGATAAAACGGGTTTAAGTGTTGTCTAAACACTCCAATTCATCTCGAACTCTTATAATTAGTCAAATGCATTGGATTGTTACATATTTTGACCCTAGAAAGAGTAACATAGCTGTTTACTGCTTCGAATCAATGTTTTCTCTTGGTTTTAGCCTGTTTTCTCGATTTAAGCCTTTTGGGATAAAACGGGTTTAAGTGTTGTCTAAACACTCCAAATTCATCCCGAACTCTTACAATTAGTCAAATGCATTGGATTGTCACACATTCTGACCCTAGAAATAGTAACAAAGCTGTTTACTGCTTTGAATCAATGTTTTCTTGGTTTTAGCCTTGTTTCGGGACAAAATGGGTATAATTGGTGTCTAAACACTCCAAATTCAACCCGAACTCTTATAATTAGTCAAATGCATTGGATTGTTACATATTTTGACCCTAGAAGAGTAACATAGCTGTTTACTGCTTCGAATCAATGTTCTCTCGGTTTTAGCCTGTTTCTCGGTTTAAGCCTGTTTTGGGATAAAACGGGTTTAAGTGTTGTCTAAACACTCCAAATTCATCCCGAACTCTTACAATTAGTCAAATGCATTGGATTGTCACACATTCTGACCCTAGAAACAGTAACAAAGCTGTTTACTGCTTCGAATCAATGTTTTCTCGGTTTTAGCCTGTTTCGGGACAAAATGGGTATAATGGTGTCTAAACACTCCAAATTCAACCGAACTCTTATAATTAGTCAAATGCATTGGATTGTTACATATTTTGACCCTAGAAGAGTAACATAGCTGTTTACTGCTTCGAATCAATGTTTTCTCTCGGTTTTAGCCTGTTTTCTCGGTTTAAGCCTTTTTGGGATAAAACGGGTTTAATTGTTGTCTAAACACTCTGATTCATCTCGAACTCTTATAATTAGTCAAATGCATTGGATTGTTACATATTTTGACCCTAGAAAGAGTAACATAGCTGTTTACTGCTTCGAATCAATGTTTTCTCTTGGTTTTAGCCTGTTTTCTAGATTTAAGCCTGTTTTGGGATAAAACGGGTTTAAGTGTCTAAACACTCCAAATTCATCCCGAACTCTTACAATTAGTCAAATGCATTGGATTGTCACACATTCTGACCCTAGAAACAGTAACAAAGCTGTTTACTGCTTTGAATCAATGTTTTCTTGGTTTTACCTTGTTTCGGGACAAAATGGGTATAATTGGTGTCTAAACACTCCAAATTCAACCGAACTCTTATAATTAGTCAAATGCATTGGATTGTTACATATTTTGACCCTAGAAAGAGTAACATAGCTGTTTACTGCTTGAATCAATGTTTTCTCTCGGTTTTAGCCTGTTTTTCGGTTTAAGCCTGTTTTGGGATAAAACGGGTTTAAGTGTTGTCTAAACACTCCAAATTCATCCCAAACTCTTACAATTAGTCAAATGCATTGGATTGTCACACATTCTGACCCTAGAAACAGTAACAAAGCTGTTTACTGCTTCGAATCAATGTTTTCTCGGTTTTAGCCTGTTTCGGGACAAAATGGGTATAATGGTGTCTAAACACTCCAAATTCAACCGAACTCTTATAATTAGTCAAATGCATTGGATTGTTACATATTTTGACCCTAGAAAGAGTAACATAGCTGTTTACTGCTTCGAATCAATGTTTTCTCTCGGTTTTAGCATGTTTTCTCGGTTTAAGCCTGTTTTGGGATAAAACGGGTTTAATTGTTGTCTAAACACTCCAAATTCATCCCGAACTCTTACAATTAGTCAAATGCATTGGATTGTCACACATTCTGACCCTAGAAACAGTAACAAAGCTGTTTACTGCTCAATCAATGTTTTCTTGGTTTTAGCCTCTTTCGGGACAAAATGGGTATAATTGGTGTCTAAACACTCCAAATTCAACCCGAACTCTTATAATTAGTCAAATGCATTGGATTGTTACATATTTTGACCCTAGAAAGAGTAACATGTACTTTCGAATCAATGTTTTCTTGGTTTTAGCCTGTTTCGGGACAAAATGGGTTTATAATTGGTGTAAACACTCCAAATTCATCCCGAACTCTTATAATTAGTCAAATGCATTGGATTGTTACATATTTTGACCCTAGAAAGAGTAACAAAGCTGTTTACTGCTTCGAATCAATGTATTCTCTCGGTTTTAGCATGTTTTCTCGGTTTAAGCCTGTTTTGGGATAAAACGAATTGCTGTCTAAACACTCAAATTCATCCCGAACTCTTATAATTAGTCAAATGCATTGGATTGTTACATATTTTGACCCTAGAAAGAGTAACATAGCTGTTTACTGCTTCAAATCAATGTTTTCTCGGTTTTAGCCTGTTTTCTCATTTAAGCCTTTTGGGATAAAACGGGTTTAAGTGTTGTCTAAACACTCCAAATTCATCCCAAAATCTTACAATTAGTCAAATGCATTGGATTGTCACACATTATGACCCTAGAAACAGTAACAAAGCTGTTTACTGCTTCAAATCAATGTTTTCGGTTTTAGCCAGTTTCGGGACAAAATGGGTATAATTGGTGTCTAAACACTCCAAATTCAACCCGAACTCTTATAATTAGTCAAATGCATTGATTGTTACATATTTTGACCCTAGAAGAGTAACATAGCCGTTTACTGCTGAATCAATGTTTTCTCTCGGTTTTAACATGTTTTCTCGGTTTAAGCTTGTTTTGGGATAAAACGGGTTTAATTGTTGTCTAAACACTCCAAATTCATCCCGAACTCTTACAATTAGTCAAATGCATTGGATTGTTACATATTTTGACCCTAGAAAGAATAACATAGCTGTTTACTGCTTCAAATCAATGTTTTCTCTTGGTTTTAGCCTGTTTCTCGGTTTAAGCCTGTTTTGGGATAAAACGGGTTTAAGTGTTGTCTAAACACTCCAAATTCATCCAAAATCTTACAATTAGTAAAATGCATTGGATTGTCACACATTATGACCCTAGAAACAGTAACAAAGCTGTTTACTGCTTGAATCAATGTTTTCTTGGTTTTAGCCTGTTTCGGGACAAAATGGGTATAATTGGTGTCTAAACACTCCAAATTCAACCGAACTCTTATAATTAGTCAAATGCATTGGATTGTTACATATTTTGACCCTAGAAAGAGTAACATAGCTGTTTACTGCTTCGAATCAATGTTTTCTCTCGGTTTTAGCCTGTTTTCTCGGTTTAAGCCTGTTTTGGGATAAAACGGGTTTAATTGTTGTCTAAACACTCCAATTCATCTCGAACTCTTATAATTAGTCAAATGCATTGGATTGTTACATATTTTGACCCTAGAAAGAGTAACATAGCTGTTTACTGCTTCGAATCAATGTTTTCTCTTGGTTTTAGCCTGTTTTCTAGATTTAAGCCTGTTTTGGGATAAAACGGGTTTAAGTGTTGTCTAAACACTCCAAATTCATCCCGAACTCTTACAATTAGTCAAATGCATTGGACTGTCACACATTCTGACCCTAGAAATAGTAACAAAGCTGTTTACTGCTTTGAATCAATGTTTTCTTGGTTTTACCTTGTTTCGGGACAAAATGGGTATAATTGGTGTCTAAACACTCCAAATTCAACCCGAACTCTTATAATTAGTCAAATGCATTGGATTGTTACATATTTTGACCCTAGAAAGAGTAACATAGCTGTTTACTGCTTCGAATCAATGTTCTCTCTCGGTTTTAGCCTGTTTCTCGGTTTAAGCCTGTTTTGGGATAAAACGGGTTTAAGTGTTGTCTAAACACTCCAAGTTCATCCCAAAATCTCACAATTGGTAAAATGCATTGGACTGTCACAGATTATGACCCTAGAAACAGTAACAAAGCTGTTTACTGCTTCGAATCAATGTTTTCTCGGTTTTAGCCAGTTTCAGGACAAAATGGGTATAATTGGTGTCTAAACACTCCAAATTCAACCGAACTCTTATAATTAGTCAAATGCATTGGATTGTTACATATTTTGACCCTAGAAAGAGTAACATAGCTGTTTACTGCTTCGAATCAATGTTTTCTCTCGGTTTTGGCCTGTTTTCTCGGTTTAAGCCTGTTTTGGGATAAAACGGGTTTAATTGTTGTCTAAACACTCCAGAATTCATCTCGAACTCTTATAATTAGTCAAATGCATTGGATTGTTACATATTTTGACCCTAGAAAGAGTAACATAGCTGTTTACTGCTTGAATCAATGTTTTCTCTTGGTTTTAACCTGTTTTCTAGATTTAAGCCTGTTTTGGGATAAAACGGGTTTAAGTGTTGTCTAAACACTCCAAATTCATCCCGAACTCTTACAATTAGTCAAATGCATTGGACTGTCACACATTCTGACCCTAGAAACAGTAACAAAGCTGTTTACTGCTTTGAATCAATGTTTTCTTGGTTTTACCTTGTTTCGGGACAAAATGGGTATAATTGGTGTCTAAACACTCCACAACCGAACTCTTATAATTAGTCAAATGCATTGGATTGTTACATATTTTGACCCTAGAAAGAGTAACATAGCTGTTTACTGCTTCGAATCAATGTTCTCTCGGTTTTAGCCTGTTTCTCGGTTTAAGCCTGTTTTGGGATAAAACGGGTTTAAGTGTTGTCTAAACACTCCAAATTCATCCCAAATCTTACAATTAGTAAAATGCATTGGACTGTCACAGATTATGACCCTAGAAACAGTAACAAAGCTGTTTACTGCTTCGAATCAATGTTTTCTCGGTTTTAGCCAGTTTCAGGACAAAATGGGTATAATTGGTGTCTAAACACTCCAAATTCAACCCGAACTCTTATAATTAGTCAAATGCATTGGATTGTTACATATTTTGACCCTAGAAAGAGTAACATAGCTGTTTACTGCTTCGAATCAATGTTTTCTCTCGGTTTTACATGTTTTCTCGGTTTAAGCCTGTTTTGGGTAAAACGGGTTCAAGTGTTGTCTAAACACTCCAAATTCATCCCGTACTCTTACAATTATTCAAATGCATTGGACTGTCACACATTCTGACCCTAGAAATAGTACCAGCTGTTTACTCTTCGAATCAATGTTTTCTTGGTTTTAGCCTCTTTCGGGACAAAATGGGTATAATTGGTGTCTAAACACTCCAAATTCAACCGAACTCTTATAATTAGTCAAATGCATTGGATTGTTACATATTTTGACCCTAGAAAGAGTAACATAGCTGTTTACTGCTTGAATCAATGTTTTCTTGGTTTTAGCCTGTTTCGGGACAAAATGGGTATAATTGGTGTCTAAACACTCCAAATTCATCCCGAACTCTTATAATTAGTCAAATGCATTGGATTGTTACATATTTTGACCCTAGAAAGAGTAACGTAGCTGTTTACTGCTTCGAATCAATGTTTTCTCTCGGTTTTAGTTTTCTCGGTTTAAGCCTGTTTTGGGATAAAACGGGTTTAATTGGTGTCTAAACACTCCAAATTCATCCCGAACTCTTATAATTAGTCAAATGCATTGGATTGTTACATATTTTGACCCTAGAAAGAATAACATAGCTGTTTACTGCTTCGAATCAATGTTTTCTCTCGGTTTTAGCCTGTTTTCTTGGTTTAAGCCTTTTTGGGATAAAACGGGTTTAAGTGTTGTCTAAACACTCCAAGTTCATCCCAAAATCTTACAATTAGTAAAATGCATTGGACTGTCACAGATTATGACCCTAGAAACAGTAACAAAGCTGTTTACTGCTTCAAATCAATGTTTTCTCGGTTTTAGCCTGTTTCGGGACAAAATGGGTATAATTGGTGTCTAAACACTCCAAATTCAACCCGAACTCTTATAATTAGTCAAATGCATTAGAGTGTTACATATTTTGACCCTAGAAAGAGTAACATAGCCGTTTACTGCTTCGAATCAATGTATTCTCTTGGTTTTAACATGTTTTCTCGGTTTAAGCCTGTTTTGGGATAAAACGGGTTTAATTGCTGTCTAAACACTCCAAATTCATCCCGAACTCTTACAATTAGTCAAATGCATTAGAGTGTTACATATTTTGACCCTAGAAAGAATAACATAGCCGTTTACTGCTTCAAATCAATGTTTTCTCTTGGTTTTAGCCTGTTTCTCGGTTTAAGCCTGTTTTGGGATAAAACGGGTTTAAGTGTTGTCTAAACCCTCCAAATTCATCCCAAAATCTTACAATTAGTAAAATGCATTGGATTGTCACACATTATGACCCTAGAAACAGTAACAAAGCTGTTTACTGCTTCAAATCAATGTTTTCTTGGTTTTAGCCTGTTTCGGGACAAAATGGGTATAATTGGTGTCTAAACACTCCAAATTCAACCCGAACTCTTATAATTAGTCAAATGCATTGGATTGTTACATATTTTGACCCTAGAAAGAGTAACATAGCTGTTTACTGCTTCGAATCAATGTTTTCTCTCGGTTTTGGCCTGTTTTCTCGGTTTAAGCTGTTTTGGGATAAAACGGGTTTAATTGTTGTCTAAACACTCCAATTCATCTCGAACTCTTATAATTAGTCAAATGCATTGGATTGTTACATATTTTGACCCTAGAAAGAGTAACATAGCTGTTTACTGCTTGAAACAATGTTTTCTCTTGGTTTTAGCCTGTTTTCTAGTTTAAGCCTGTTTTGGGATAAAACGGGTTTAAGTGTTGTCTAAACACTCCAAATTCATCCCGAACTCTTACAATTAGTCAAATGCATTGGACTGTCACACATTCTGACCCTAGAAATAGTAACAAAGCTGTTTACTGCTTTGAATCAATGTTTTCTTGGTTTTACCTTGTTTCGGGACAAAATGGGTATAATTGGTGTCTAAACACTCCAAATTCAACCGAACTCTTATAATTAGTCAAATGCATTGGATTGTTACATATTTTGACCCTAGAAAGAGTAACATAGCTGTTTACTGCTTCGAATCAATGTTCTCTCTTGGTTTTAGCCTGTTTCTCGGTTTAAGCCTGTTTTGGGATAAAACGGGTTTAAGTGTTGTCTAAACACTCCAAATTCATCCCAAAATCTTACAATTAGTAAAATGCATTGGACTGTCACACATTATGACCCTAGAAACAGTAACAAAGCTGTTTACTGCTTGAATCAATGTTTTCTCGGTTTTAGCCAGTTTCGGGACAAAATGGGTATAATTGGTGTCTAAACACTCCAAATTCAACCCGAACTCTTATAATTAGTCAAATGCATTGGATTGTTACATATTTTGACCCTAGAAAGAGTAACATAGCTGTTTACTGCTTCGAATCAATGTTTTCTCTCGGTTTTAGCCTGTTTTCTCGGTTTAAGCTGTTTTGGGATAAAACGGGTTTAATTGTTGTCTAAACACTCCAAATTCATCTCGAACTCTTATAATTAGTCAAATGCATTGGATTGTTACATATTTTGACCCTAGAAGAGTAACATAGCTGTTTACTGCTTGAAACAATGTTTTCTCTTGGTTTTAACCTGTTTTCTAGATTTAAGCTGTTTTGGGATAAAACGGGTTTAAGTGTTGTCTAAACACTCCAAATTCATCCCGAACTCTTACAATTAGTCAAATGCATTGGACTGTCACACATTCTGACCCTAGAAATAGTAACAAAGCTGTTTACTGCTTTGAATCAATGTTTTCTTGGTTTTAGCTTGTTTCGGGACAAAATGGGTATAATTGGTGTCTAAACACTCCAAATTCAACCCGAACTCTTATAATTAGTCAAATGCATTGGATTGTTACATATTTTGACCCTAGAAAGAGTAACATAGCTGTTTACTGCTTCGAATCAATGTTTTCTCTCGGTTTTAGCCTGTTTTCGGTTTAAGCCTGTTTTGGGATAAAACGGGTTTAAGTGTTGTCTAAACACTCCAAATTCATCCCAAAATCTCAATTAGTAAAATGCATTGGACTGTCACATATTATGACCCTAGAAACAGTAACAAAGCTGTTTACTGCTTGAATCAATGTTTTCTCGGTTTTAGCCTGTTTCGGGACAAAATGGGTATAATTGGTGTCTAAACACTCCAAATTCAACCCGAACTCTTATAATTAGTCAAATGCATTGGATTGTTACATATTTTGACCCTAGAAAGAGTAACATAGCTGTTTACTGCTTGAATCAATGTATTCTCTCGGTTTTAACATGTTTTCTCGGTTTAAGCCTGTTTTGGGATAAAACGGGTTTAATTGTTGTCTAAACACTCCAAATTCATCCCGAACTCTTACAATTAGTCAAATGCATTGGATTGTCACACATTCTGACCCTAGAAATAGTAACAAAGCTGTTTACTGCTTCGAATCAATGTTTTCTTGGTTTTAGCCTCTTTCGGGACAAAATGGGTATAATTGGTGTCTAAACACTCCAAATTCATCCGAACTCTTATAATTAGTCAAATGCATTGGATTGTTACATATTTTGACCCTAGAAAGAGTAACATAGCTGTTTACTGCTTCGAATCAATGTTTTCTTGGTTTTAGCCTCTTTCGGGACAAAATGGGTATAATTGGTGTCTAAACACTCCAAATTCAACCCGAACTCTTATAATTAGTCAAATGCATTGGATTGTTACATATTTTGACCCTAGAAAGAGTAACATAGCTGTTTACTGCTTCGAATCAATGTTTCTCTCGGTTTTAGCATGTTTTCTCGGTTTAAGCCTGTTTTGGGATAAAACGGGTTTAATTGCTGTCTAAACACTCCAAATTCATCCCGAACTCTTACAATTAGTCAAATGCATTGGATTGTTACATATTTTGACCCTAGAAAGAGTAACATAGCCGTTTACTGCTTCAAATCAATGTTTTCTCTTGGTTTTAGCAAGTTTTCTCGGGCTAAGCCTTTTTGGGATAAAACGGGTTTAAGTGTTGTCTAAACACTCCAAGTTCATCCCAAAATCTCACAATTGGTAAAATTCATTGGACTGTCACAGATTATGACCCTAGAAACAGTAACAAAGCTGTTTACTGCTTCAAATCAATGTTTTCTCGGTTTTAGCCAGTTTCAGGACAAAATGGGTATAATTGGTGTCTAAACACTCCAAATTCAACCCGAACTCTTATAATTAGTCAAATGCATTGGATTGTTACATATTTTGACCCTAGAAAGAGTAACATAGCTGTTTACTGCTTCGAATCAATGTTTTCTCTCGGTTTTGGCCTGTTTTCTCGGTTTAAGCCTGTTTTGGGATAAAACGGGTTTAATTGTTGTCTAAACACTCTAAATTCATCTCGAACTCTTATAATTAGTCAAATGCATTGGATTGTTACATATTTTGACCCTAGAAAGAGTAACATAGCTGTTTACTGCTTCGAATCAATGTTTTCTCTCGGTTTTAGCCTGTTTTCTCGGTTTAAGCCTGTTTTGGGATAAAACGGGTTTAAGTGTTGTCTAAACACTCCAAATTCATCCCGAACTCTTACAATTAGTCAAATGCATTGGATTGTCACACATTCTGACCCTAGAAATAGTAACAAAGCTGTTTACTGCTTTGAATCAATGTTTTCTTGGTTTTACCTTGTTTCGGGACAAAATGGGTATAATTGGTGTCTAAACACTCCAAATTCAACCCGAACTCTTATAATTAGTCAAATGCATTGGATTGTTACATATTTTGACCCTAGAAAGAGTAACATAGCTGTTTACTGCTTCGAATCAATGTTTTCTCTCGGTTTTAGCCTGTTTTCTCGGTTTAAGCCTGTTTTGGGATAAAACGGTTTAAGTGTTGTCTAAACACTCCAAGTTCATCCCAAAATCTTACAATTAGTAAAATGCATTGGACTGTCACAGATTATGACCCTAGAAACAGTAACAAAGCTGTTTACTGCTTCGAATCAATGTTTTCTCGGTTTTAGCCAGTTTCGGGACAAAATGGGTATAATTGGTGTCTAAACACTCCAAATTCAACCCGAACTCTTATAATTAGTCAAATGCATTGGATTGTTACATATTTTGACCCTAGAAAGAGTAACATAGCTGTTTACTGCTTCGAATCAATGTTTTCTCTCGGTTTTAACATGTTTTCTCGGTTTAAGCCTGTTTTGGGATAAAACGGGTTTAATTGTTGTCTAAACACTCCAAATTCATCCCGAACTCTTACAATTAGTCAAATGCATTGGATTGTCACACATTCTGACCCTAGAAACAGTAACAAAGCTGTTTACTGCTTCGAATCAATGTTTTCTTGGTTTTAGCCTCTTTCGGGACAAAATGGGTATAATTGGTGTCTAAACACTCCAAATTCAACCCGAACTCTTATAATTAGTCAAATGCATTGGATTGTTACATATTTTGACCCTAGAAAGAGTAACATAGCTGTTTACTGCTTCGAATCAATGTTTTCTTGGTTTTAGCCTGTTTCGGGACAAAATGGGTATAATTGGTGTCTAAACACTCCAAATTCAACCCGAACTCTTATAATTAGTCAAATGCATTGGATTGTTACATATTTTGACCCTAGAAAGAGTAACGTAGCTGTTTACTGCTTCGAATCAATGTTTTCTCTCGGTTTTAACATGTTTTCTCGGTTTAAGCCTGTTTTGGGATAAAACGGGTTTAATTGTTGTCTAAACACTCCAAATTCATCCCGAACTCTTACAATTAGTCAAATGCATTGGATTGTTACATATTTTGACCCTAGAAAGAGTAACATAGCTGTTTACTGCTTCAAATCAATGTTTTCTCTTGGTTTTAGCAAGTTTTCTCGGTTTAAGCCTTTTTGGGATAAAACGGGTTTAAGTGTTGTCTAAACACTCCAAATTCATCCCAAAATCTTACAATTAGTAAAATGCATTGGATTGTCACAGATTATGACCCTAGAAACAGTAACAAAGCTGTTTACTGCTTCAAATCAATGTTTTCTCGGTTTTAGCCAGTTTCAGGACAAAATGGGTATAATTGGTGTCTAAACACTCCAAATTCAACCCGAACTCTTATAATTAGTCAAATGCATTGGATTGTTACATATTTTGACCCTAGAAAGAGTAACATAGCCGTTTACTGCTTCAAATCAATGTTTTCTCTTGGTTTTAGCCTGTTTCTCGGTTTAAGCCTGTTTTGGGATAAAACGGGTTTAAGTGTTGTCTAAACACTCCAAATTCATCCCAAAATCTTACAATTAGTAAAATGCATTGGATTGTCACACATTATGACCCTAGAAACAGTAACAAAGCTGTTTACTGCTTCGAATCAATGTTTTCTTGGTTTTAGCCTGTTTCGGGACAAAATGGGTATAATTGGTGTCTAAACACTCCAAATTCAACCCGAACTCTTATAATTAGTCAAATGCATTGGATTGTTACATATTTTGACCCTAGAAAGAGTAACATAGCTGTTTACTGCTTCGAATCAATGTTTTCTCTCGGTTTTGGCCTGTTTTCTCGGTTTAAGCCTGTTTTGGGATAAAACGGGTTTAATTGTTGTCTAAACACTCCAATTCATCTCGAACTCTTATAATTAGTCAAATGCATTGGATTGTTACATATTTTGACCCTAGAAAGAGTAACATAGCTGTTTACTGCTTCGAAACAATGTTTTCTCTTGGTTTTAACCTGTTTTCTAGATTTAAGCCTGTTTTGGGATAAAACGGGTTTAAGTGTTGTCTAAACACTCCAAATTCATCCCGAACTCTTACAATTAGTCAAATGCATTGGACTGTCACACATTCTGACCCTAGAAATAGTAACAAAGCTGTTTACTGCTTTGAATCAATGTTTTCTTGGTTTTACCTTGTTTCGGGACAAAATGGGTATAATTGGTGTCTAAACACTCCACATTCAACCGGAACTCTTATAATTAGTCAAATGCATTGGATTGTTACATATTTTGACCCTAGAAAGAGTAACATAGCTGTTTACTGCTACGAATCAATGTTCTCTCTTGGTTTTAGCCTGTTTCTCGGTTTAAGCCTGTTTTGGGATAAAACGGGTTTAAGTGTTGTCTAAACACTCCAAGTTCATCCCAAAATCTCACAATTGGTAAAATTCATTGGACTGTCACAGATTATGACCCTAGAAACAGTAACAAAGCTGTTTACTGCTTCGAATCAATGTTTTCTCGGTTTTAGCCAGTTTCAGGACAAAATGGGTATAATTGGTGTCTAAACACTCCAAATTCAACCCGAACTCTTATAATTAGTCAAATGCATTGGATTGTTACATATTTTGACCCTAGAAAGAGTAACATAGCTGTTTACTGCTTCGAATCAATGTTTTCTCTCGGTTTTGGCCTGTTTTCTCGGTTTAAGCCTGTTTTGGGATAAAACGGGTTTAATTGTTGTCTAAACACTCTAGATTCATCTCGAACTCTTATAATTAGTCAAATGCATTGGATTGTTACATATTTTGACCCTAGAAAGAGTAACATAGCTGTTTACTGCTTCGAAACAATGTTTTCTCTTGGTTTTAACCTGTTTTCTAGATTTAAGCCTGTTTTGGGATAAAACGGGTTTAAGTGTTGTCTAAGCACTCCAAATTCATCCCGAACTCTTACAATTAGTCAAATGCATTGGACTGTCACACATTCTGACCCTAGAAATAGTAACAAAGCTGTTTACTGCTTTGAATCAATGTTTTCTTGGTTTTACCTTGTTTCGGGACAAAATGGGTATAATTGGTGTCTAAACACTCCACATTCAACCCGAACTCTTATAATTAGTCAAATGCATTGGATTGTTACATATTTTGACCCTAGAAAGAGTAACATAGCTGTTTACTGCTTCGAATCAATGTTCTCTCTCGGTTTTAGCCTGTTTCTCGGTTTAAGCCTGTTTTGGGATAAAACGGGTTTAAGTGTTGTCTAAACACTCCAAGTTCATCCCAAAATCTTACAATTAGTAAAATGCATTGGACTGTCACACATTATGACCCTAGAAACAGTAACAAAGCTGTTTACTGCTTCGAATCAATGTTTTCTCGGTTTTAGCCAGTTTCAGGACAAAATGGGTATAATTGGTGTCTAAACACTCCAAATTCAACCCGAACTCTTATAATTAGTCAAATGCATTGGATTGTTACATATTTTGACCCTAGAAAGAGTAACATAGCTGTTTACTGCTTCGAATCAATGTATTCTCTCGGTTTTAACATGTTTTCTCGGTTTAAGCCTGTTTTGGGATAAAACGGGTTCAATTGTTGTCTAAACACTCCAAATTCATCCCGAACTCTTACAATTAGTCAAATGCATTGGATTGTCACACATTCTGACTCTAGAAATAGTAACAAAGCTGTTTACTGCTTCGAATCAATGTTTTCTTGGTTTTAGCCTCTTTCGGGACAAAATGAGTATAATTGGTGTCTAAACACTCCAAATTCAACCCGAACTCTTATAATTAGTCAAATGCATTGGATTGTTACATATTTTGACCCTAGAAAGAGTAACATAGCTGTTTACTGCTTCGAATCAATGTTTTCTTGGTTTTAGCCTGTTTCGGGACAAAATGGGTATAATTGGTGTCTAAACACTCCAAATTCAACCCGAACTCTTATAATTAGTCAAATGCATTGGATTGTTACATATTTTGACCCTAGAAAGAGTAACATAGCTGTTTACTGCTTCGAATCAATGTATTCTCTCGGTTTTAACATGTTTTCTCGGTTTAAGCCTGTTTTGGGATAAAACGGGTTTAATTGCTGTCTAAACACTCCAAATTCATCCCGAACTCTTACAATTAGTCAAATGCATTGGATTGTTACATATTTTGACCCTAGAAAGAGTAACATAGCTGTTTACTGCTTCAAATCAATGTTTTCTCTTGGTTTTAGCCTGTTTTCTCGGTTTAAGCCTGTTTTGGGATAAAACGGGTTTAAGTGTTGTCTAAACACTCCAAATTCATCCCAAAATCTTACAATTAGTAAAATTCATTGGACTGTCACACATTATGACCCTAGAAACAGTAACAAAGCTGTTTACTGCTTCAATCAATGTTTTCTCGGTTTTAGCCAGTTTCGGGACAAAATGGGTATAATTGGTGTCTAAACACTCCAAATTCAACCCGAACTCTTATAATTAGTCAAATGCATTGGATTGTTACATATTTTGACCCTAGAAAGAGTAACATAGCTGTTTACTGCTTCGAATCAATGTATTCTCTCGGTTTTAACATGTTTTCTCGGTTTAAGCCTGTTTTGGGATAAAACGGGTTTAATTGTTGTCTAAACACTCCAAATTCATCCCGAACTCTTACAATTAGTCAAATGCATTGGAGTGTTACATATTTTGACCCTAGAAAGAATAACATAGCTTTTACTGCTTCAATCAATGTTTTCTCTTGGTTTTAGCCTGTTTCTCGGTTTAAGCCTGTTTTGGGATAAAACGGGTTTAAGTGTTGTCTAAACACTCCAAATTCATCCCAAAATCTTACAATTAGTAAATGCATTGGATTGTCACACATTATGACCCTAGAAACAGTAACAAAGCTGTTTACTGCTTCAAATCAATGTTTTCTTGGTTTTAGCCTGTTTCGGGACAAAATGGGTATAATTGGTGTCTAAACACTCCAAATTCAACCCGAACTCTTATAATTAGTCAAATGCATTGGATTGTTACATATTTTGACCCTAGAAAGAGTAACATAGCTGTTTACTGCTTCGAATCAATGTTTTCTCTCGGTTTTGGCCTGTTTTCTCGGTTTAAGCCTGTTTTGGGATAAAACGGGTTTAAGTGTTGTCTAAACACTCTAAATTCATCCCGAACTCTTATAATTAGTCAAATGCATTGGATTGTTACATATTTTGACCCTAGAAAGAGTAACATAGCTGTTTACTGCTTCGAAACAATGTTTTCTCTTGGTTTTAACCTGTTTTCTAGATTTAAGCCTGTTTTGGGATAAAACGGGTTTAATTGTTGTCTAAACACTCCAAATTCATCCGAACTCTTACAATTAGTCAAATGCATTGGATTGTCACACATTCTGACCCTAGAAATAGTAACAAAGCTGTTTACTGCTTCAAATCAATGTTTTCTTGGTTTTAGCCTGTTTCGGGACAAAATGGGTATAATTGGTGTCTAAACACTCCAAATTCAACCCGAACTCTTATAATTAGTCAAATGCATTGGATTGTTACATATTTTGACCCTAGAAAGAGTAACATAGCTGTTTACTGCTTGAATCAATGTTCTCTCTCGGTTTTAGCCTGTTTCTCGGTTTAAGCCTGTTTTGGGATAAAACGGGTTTAAGTGTTGTCTAAACACTCCAAGTTCATCCCAAAATCTCACAATTAGTAAAATGCATTGGACTGTCACAGATTATGACCCTAGAAACAGTAACAAAGCTGTTTACTGCTTCGAATCAATGTTTTCTCGGTTTTAGCCAGTTTCGGGACAAAATGGGTATAATTGGTGTCTAAACACTCCAAATTCAACCCGAACTCTTATAATTAGTCAAATGCATTGGATTGTTACATATTTTGACCCTAGAAAGAGTAACATAGCTGTTTACTGCTTCGAATCAATGTTTTCTCTCGGTTTTAACATGTTTTCTCGGTTTAAGCCTGTTTTGGGATAAAACGGGTTTAATTGTTGTCTAAACACTCCAAATTCATCCCGAACTCTTACAATTAGTCAAATGCATTGGACTGTCACACATTCTGACTCTAGAAATAGTAACAAAGCTGTTTACTGCTTCGAATCAATGTTTTCTTGGTTTTAGCCTCTTTCGGGACAAAATGGGTATAATTGGTGTCTAAACACTCCAAATTCAACCCGAACTCTTATAATTAGTCAAATGCATTGGATTGTTACATATTTTGACCCTAGAAAGAGTAACATAGCTGTTTACTGCTTCGAATCAATGTTTTCTTGGTTTTAGCCTGTTTCGGGACAAAATGGGTATAATTGGTGTCTAAACACTCCAAATTCAACCCGAACTCTTATAATTAGTCAAATGCATTGGATTGTTACATATTTTGACCCTAGAAAGAGTAACATAGCTGTTTACTGCTTCGAATCAATGTATTCTCTCGGTTTTAACATGTTTTCTCGGTTTAAGCCTGTTTTGGGATAAAACGGGTTTAATTGCTGTCTAAACACTCCAAATTCATCCCGAACTCTTACAATTAGTCAAATGCATTAGAGTGTTACATATTTTGACCCTAGAAAGAATAACATAGCCGTTTACTGCTTCAAATCAATGTTTTCTCTTGGTTTTAGCAAGTTTTCTCGGTTTAAGCCTTTTTGGGATAAAACGGGTTTAAGTGTTGTCTAAACACTCCAAATTCATCCCAAAATCTTACAATTAGTAAAATGCATTGGACTGTCACATATTATGACCCTAGAAACAGTAACAAAGCTGTTTACTGCTTCAAATCAATGTTTTCTCGGTTTTAGCCAGTTTCGGGACAAAATGGGTATAATTGGTGTCTAAACACTCCAAATTCAACCCGAACTCTTATAATTAGTCAAATGCATTGGATTGTTACATATTTTGACCCTAGAAGAGTAACATAGCTGTTTACTGCTTCGAATCAATGTTTTCTCTCGGTTTTGGCCTGTTTTCTCGGTTTAAGCCTGTTTTGGGATAAAACGGGTTTAATTGTTGTCTAAACACTCCAGATTCATCTCGAACTCTTATAATTAGTCAAATGCATTGGATTGTTACATATTTTGACCCTAGAAAGAGTAACATAGCTGTTTACTGCTTCGAATCAATGTTTTCTCTTGGTTTTAACCTGTTTTCTAGATTTAAGCCTGTTTTGGGATAAAACGGGTTTAAGTGTTGTCTAAACACTCCAAATTCATCCCGAACTCTTACAATTAGTCAAATGCATTGGACTGTCACACATTCTGACCCTAGAAATAGTAACAAAGCTGTTTACTGCTTTGAATCAATGTTTTCTTGGTTTTACCTTGTTTCGGGACAAAATGGGTATAATTGGTGTCTAAACACTCCAAATTCAACCCGAACTCTTATAATTAGTCAAATGCATTGGATTGTTACATATTTTGACCCTAGAAAGAGTAACATAGCTGTTTACTGCTTCGAATCAATGTTTTCTCTCGGTTTTAGCCTGTTTCTCGGTTTAAGCCTGTTTTGGGATAAAACGGGTTTAAGTGTTGTCTAAACACTCCAAATTCATCCCAAACTCTTACAATTAGTCAAATGCATTGGACTGTCACAGATTATGACCCTAGAAACAGTAACAAAGCTGTTTACTGCTTGAATCAATGTTTTCTCGGTTTTAGCCTGTTTCGGGACAAAATGGGTATAATTGGTGTCTAAACACTCCAAATTCAACCCGAACTCTTATAATTAGTCAAATGCATTGGATTGTTACATATTTTGACCCTAGAAAGAGTAACATAGCTGTTTACTGCTTCGAATCAATGTTTTCTCTCGGTTTTAACATGTTTTCTCGGTTTAAGCCTGTTTTGGGATAAAACGGGTTTAAGTGTTGTCTAAACACTCCAAATTCATCCCGAACTCTTACAATTAGTCAAATGCATTGGACTGTCACACATTCTGACCCTAGAAATAGTAACAAAGCTGTTTACTGCTTCGAATCAATGTTTTCTTGGTTTTAGCCTCTTTCGGGACAAAATGGGTATAATTGGTGTCTAAACACTCCAAATTCAACCCGAACTCTTATAATTAGTCAAATGCATTGGATTGTTACATATTTTGACCCTAGAAAGAGTAACATAGCTGTTTACTGCTTCGAATCAATGTTTTCTCTTGGTTTTAGCCTGTTTCTCGGTTTAAGCCTGTTTTGGGATAAAACGGGTTTAAGTGTTGTCTAAACACTCCAAATTCATCCCAAATCTTACAATTAGTCAAATGCATTGGATTGTCACACATTATGACCCTAGAAACAGTAACAAAGCTGTTTACTGCTTCGAATCAATGTTTTCTCGGTTTTAGCCAGTTTCGGGACAAAATGGGTATAATTGGTGTCTAAACACTCCAAATTCAACCCGAACTCTTATAATTAGTCAAATGCATTGGATTGTTACATATTTTGACCCTAGAAAGAGTAACATAGCTGTTTACTGCTTCGAAACAATGTTTTCTCTTGGTTTTAACCTGTTTTCTAGATTTAAGCCTGTTTTGGGATAAAACGGGTTTAAGTGTTGTCTAAACACTCCAAATTCATCCCGAACTCTTACAATTAGTCAAATGCATTGGACTGTCACACATTCTGACCCTAGAAATAGTAACAAAGCTGTTTACTGCTTTGAATCAATGTTTTCTTGGTTTTACCTGTTTCGGGACAAAATGGGTATAATTGGTGTCTAAACACTCCAAATTCAACCGAACTCTTATAATTAGTCAAATGCATTGGATTGTTACATATTTTGACCCTAGAAAGAGTAACATAGCTGTTTACTGCTTCGAATCAATGTTTTCTCTTGGTTTTAGCCTGTTTCTCGGTTTAAGCCTGTTTTGGGATAAAACGGGTTTAAGTGTTGTCTAAACACTCCAAGTTCATCCCAAAATCTTACAATTAGTAAATGCATTGGACTGTCACAGATTATGACCCTAGAAACAGTAACAAAGCTGTTTACTGCTTCAAATCAATGTTTTCTCGGTTTTAGCCAGTTTCGGGACAAAATGGGTATAATTGGTGTCTAAACACTCCAAATTCAACCCGAACTCTTATAATTAGTCAAATGCATTGGATTGTTACATATTTTGACCCTAGAAAGAGTAACATAGCTGTTTACTGCTTCGAATCAATGTATTCTCTCGGTTTTACATGTTTTCGGTTTAAGCCTGTTTTGGGATAAAACGGGTTTAATTGTTGTCTAAACACTCCAAATTCATCCCGAACTCTTACAATTAGTCAAATGCATTGGATTGTTACATATTTTGACCCTAGAAAGAATAACATAGCTGTTTACTGCTTCAAATCAATGTTTTCTCTTGGTTTTAGCCTGTTTTCTCGGGCTAAGCCTTTTTGGGATAAAACGGGTTTAAGTGTTGTCTAAACACTCCAAATTCATCCCAAAATCTTACAATTAGTAAATTGCATTGGACTGTCACAGATTATGACCCTAGAAACAGTAACAAAGCTGTTTACTGCTTCAAATCAATGTTTTCTCGGTTTTAGCCTGTTTCGGGACAAAATGGGTATAATTGGTGTCTAAACACTCCAAATTCAACCCGAACTCTTATAATTAGTCAAATGCATTGGATTGTTACATATTTTGACCCTAGAAAGAGTAACATAGCTGTTTACTGCTTCGAATCAATGTATTCTCTCGGTTTTAACATGTTTTCTCGGTTTAAGCCTGTTTTGGGATAAAACGGGTTTAATTGCTGTCTAAACACTCCAAATTCATCCCGAACTCTTACAATTAGTCAAATGCATTGGATTGTTACATATTTTGACCCTAGAAAGAGTAACATAGCTGTTTACTGCTTCGAAACAATGTTTTCTCTTGGTTTTAGCCTGTTTTCTCGGTTTAAGCCTGTTTTGGGATAAAACGGGTTTAAGTGTTGTCTAAACACTCCAAATTCATCCCAAAATCTTACAATTAGTAAAATGCATTGGATTGTCACACATTATGACCCTAGAAACAGTAACAAAGCTGTTTACTGCTTCGAATCAATGTTTTCTCGGTTTTAGCCTGTTTCGGGACAAAATGGGTATAATTGGTGTCTAAACACTCCAAATTCAACCCGAACTCTTATAATTAGTCAAATGCATTGGATTGTTACATATTTTGACCCTAGAAAGAGTAACATAGCTGTTTACTGCTTCGAATCAATGTTTTCTCTCGGTTTTACCATGTTTTCTCGGTTTAAGCCTGTTTTGGGATAAAACGGGTTTAATTGTTGTCTAAACACTCCAAATTCATCCCGAACTCTTACAATTAGTCAAATGCATTGGACTGTCACACATTCTGACCCTAGAAATAGTAACAAAGCTGTTTACTGCTTCAAATCAATGTTTTCTCTTGGTTTTAGCCAGTTTTCTCGGGTTAAGCCTTTTTGGGATAAAACGGGTTTAAGTGTTGTCTAAACACTCCAAATTTATCCAAAAATCTTACAAGTAGTAAAATGCATTGGATTGTCACACATTATGACCCTAGAAACAGTAACGAAGCTGTTTACTGCTTCGAATCAATGTTTTCTCGGTTTTAGCCAGTTTCGGGACAAAATGGGTATAATTGGTGTCTAAACACTCCAAATTCAACCCGAACTCTTATAATTAGTCAAATGCATTGGATTGTTACATATTTTGACCCTAGAAAGAGTAACATTGCTGTTTACTGCTTCGAATCAATGTTTTCTCGGTTTAAGCCTGTTTTGGGGTAAAGGGTTCAATTGTTGTCTAAACACTCCAAATTCATCCCGAACTCTTATAATTAGTCAAATGCATTGGATTGTTACATATTTTGACCCTAGAAAGAGTAACATAGCTGTTTACTGCTTCAAATCAATGTTTTCTCTTGGTTTTAGCCAGTTTTCTCGGTTTAAGCCTTTTTGGGATAAAACGGGTTTAAGTGTTGTCTAAACACTCCAAATTCATCCAAAAATCTTACAAGTAGTAAAATGCATTGGATTGTCACACATTATGACCCTAGAAACAGTAACGAAGCTGTTTACTGCTTCGAATCAATGTTTTCTCGGTTTTAGCCAGTTTTGGGACAAAATGGGTATAATTGGTGTCTAAACACTCCGAATTCAACCGGAACTCTTATAATTAGTCAAATGCATTGGATTGTTAGATATTTTGACCCTAGAAAGAGTAACATAGCTGTTTACTGCTTCGAATCAATGTTTTCTCTCGGTTTTAGCCTGTTTCTCGGTTTAAGCCTGTTTTGGGATAAAACGGGTTTAAGTGTTGTCTAAACACTCCAAATTCATCCCAAAATCTTACTATTAGTAAAATGCATTGGATTGTCACACATTATGACCCTAGAAACAGTAACAATGTTTTCTTGGTTTTAGCCTGTTTCGGGACAAAAATGGGTATAATTGGTGTCTAAACACTCCAAATTCAACCCGAACTCTTATAATTAGTCAAATGCATTCGATTGTTACATATTTTGACCCTAGAAAGAGTAACGTAGCTGTTTACTGCTTCGAATCAATGTATTCTCTCGGTTTTAACATGTTTTCTCGGTTTAAGCCTGTTTTGGGATAAAACGGGTTTAATTGTTGTCTAAACACTCCAAATTCATCCCGAACTCTTACAATTAGTCAAATGCATTGGATTGTTACATATTTTGACCCTAGAAAGAGTAACATAGCTGTTTACTGCTTCGAATCAATGTTTTCTCTCGGTTTTAGCCTGTTTCTCGGTTTAAGCCTGTTTTGGGATAAAACGGGTTTAAGTGTTGTCTAAACACTCCAAATTCATCCCAAAATCTTACAATTAGTCAAATGCATTGGATTGTCACATATTTTGACCCTAGAAACAGTAACAAAGCTGTTTACTGCTTCGAATCAATGTTTTCTCGGTTTTAGCCTGTTTCGGGACAAAATGGGTAAAAGTGGTGTCTAAACACTCCAAATTCAACCCGAACTCTTATAATTAGTCAAATGCATTGGATTGTTACATATTTTGACCCTAGAAAGAGTAACATAGCTGTTTACTGCTTCGAATCAATGTTTTCTCTCGGTTTTACCATGTTTTCTCGGTTTAAGCCTGTTTTGGGGTAAAACGGGTTTAATTGTTGTCTAAACACTCCAAATTCATCCCGAACTCTTACAATTAGTCAAATGCATTGGATTGTTACATATTTTGACCCTAGAAAGAATAACATAGCTGTTTACTGCTTCGAATCAATGTTTTCTCTTGGTTTTAGCCTGTTTTCTCGGTTTAAGCCTGTTTTGGGATAAAACGGGTTTAAGTGTTGTCTAAACACTCCAAATTCATCCCAAAATCTTACAATTAGTAAAATGCATTGGATTGTCACACATTATGACCCTAGAAACAGTAACAAAGCTGTTTACTGCTTCAAATCAATGTTTTCTTGGTTTTAGCCTGTTTCGGGACAAAATGGGTATAATTGGTGTCTAAACACTCCAAATTCAACCCGAACTCTTATAATTAGTCAAATGCATTGGATTGTTACATATTTTGACCCTAGAAAGAGTAACATAGCTGTTTACTGCTTCGAATCAATGTTTTCTCTCGGTTTTAACCTGTTTTCTCGGTTTAAGCCTGTTTTGGGATAAAACGGGTTTAATTGTTGTCTAAACACTCCAAATTCATCCCGAACTCTTATAATTAGTCAAATGCATTGGATTGTTACATATTTTGACCCTAGAAAGAGTAACATAGCTGTTTACTGCTTCGAATCAATGTTTTCTCTTGGTTTTAACCTGTTTTCTAGATTTAAGCCTGTTTTGGGATAAAACGGGTTTAAGTGTTGTCTAAACACTCCAAATTCATCCCGAACTCTTACAATTAGTCAAATGCATTGGATTGTCACACATTCTGACCCTAGAAATAGTAACAAAGCTGTTTACTGCTTTGAATCAATGTTTTCTTGGTTTTAGCCTTGTTTCGGGACAAAATGGGTATAATTGGTGTCTAAACACTCCAAATTCAACCGAACTCTTATAATTAGTCAAATGCATTGGATTGTTACATATTTTGACCCTAGAAAGAGTAACATAGCTGTTTACTGCTTCGAATCAATGTTTTCTCTCGGTTTTAGCCTGTTTTCTCGGTTTAAGCTTGTTTTGGGATAAAACGGGTTTAATTGTTGTCTAAACACTCCAGATTCATCTCGAACTCTTATAATTAGTCAAATGCATTGGATTGTTACATATTTTGACCCTAGAAATAATAACATAGCCGTTTACTGCTTCAAATCAATGTTTTCTCTTGTTTTTAGCCAGTTTTCTCGGTTTAAGCCTTTTTGGGATAAAACGGGTTTAAGTGTTGTCTAAACACTCCAAATTCATCCAAAATCTTACAATTAGTCAAATGCATTGGATTGTCACACATTATGACCCTAGAAACAGTAACAAAGCTGTTTACTGCTTCGAATCAATGTTTTCTCGGTTTTAGCCTGTTTTGGGACAAAATGGGTATAATTGGTGTCTAAACACTCCAAATTCAACCCGAACTCTTATAATTAGTCAAATGCATTGGATTGTTACATATTTTGACCCTAGAAAGAGTAACATAGCTGTTTACTGCTTGAATCAATGTTTTCTCTCGGTTTTAGCCTGTTTCTCGGTTTAAGCCTGTTTTGGGATAAAACGGGTTTAAGTGTTGTCTAAACACTCCAAATTCATCCCAAAATCTTACAATTAGTAAAATGCATTGGATTGTCACACATTATGACCCTAGAAACAGTAACAAAGCTGTTTACTGCTTCGAATCAATGTTTTCTCGGTTTTAGCCTGTTTTGGGACAAAATGGGTATAATTGGTGTCTAAACACTCCAAATTCAACCCGAACTCTTATAATTAGTCAAATGCATTGGATTGTTACATATTTTGACCCTAGAAAGAGTAACATAGCTGTTTACTGCTTCGAATCAATGTTTTCTCTCGGTTTTAACATGTTTTCTTGGTTTAAGCCTGTTTTGGGATAAAACCGGTTTAATTGTTCTCTAAACACTCCAAATTCATCCCGAACTCTTATAATTAGTCAAATGCATTGGATTGTTACATATTTTGACCCTAGAAAGAGTAACATAGCTGTTTACTGCTTCGAATCAATGTTTTCTCTCGGTTTTAGCCTGTTTTCTCGGTTTAAGCCTGTTTTGGGATAAAACGGATTTAAATGTTGTCTAAACACTCCAAATTCATCCCGAAATCTTACAATTAGTAACATGCATTGGATTGTCACACATTATGACCCTAGAAACAGTAACAATGCTGTTTACTGCTTCGAATCAATGTTTTCTCGGTTTTAGCCTGTTTCGGGACAAAATGGGTATAATTGGTGTCTAAACACTCCAAATTCAACCCGAACTCTTATAATTAGTCAAATGCATTGGATTGTTACATATTTTGACCCTAGAAAGAGTAGCATAGCTGTTTACTGCTTCGAATCAATGTTTTCTCTCGGTTTTAGCTTGTTTCTCGGTTTAAGCCTGTTTTGGGATAAAACGGGTTTAAGTGTTGTCTAAACACTCCAAATTCATCCCGAACTCTTATAATTAGTCAAATGCATTGGATTGTTACACATTTTGACCCTAGAAAGAGTAACATAGCTGTTTACTGCTTCGAAACAATGTTTTCTCTGGGTTTTAACCTGTTTTCTAGATTTAAGCCTGTTTTGGGATAAAATGGGTTCAAGTGTTGTCTAAACATTCCAAATTCATCCCGAAATCTTACAATTAGTAAAATGCATTGGATTGTCACACATTATGACCCTAGAAACAGTAACAAAGCTGTTTACTGCTTCGAATCAATGTTTTCTCGGTTTTAGCCTGTTTGGAACAAAATGGGTTTAATTGGTGTCTAAACACTCCAAATTCAACCCGAACTCTTATAATTAGTCAAATGCATTGGATTGTTACATATTTTGACCCTAGAAAGAGTAACATAGCTGTTTACTGCTTCGAATCAATGTTTTCTCTCGGTTTTAACATGTTTTCTCGGTTTAACCCTGTTTTGGGATAAAACGGGTTTAATTGTTGTCTAAACACTCCAAATTCATCCCGAACTCTTATAATTAGTCAAATGCATTGGATTGTTACATATTTTGACCCTAGAAAGAGTAACATAGCCGTTTACTGCTTCGAATCGATGTATTTTCTTGATTTTAGCCTGTTTTCTCGGTTTAAGCCTGTTTTGGGATAAAACGGGTTTAAGTGTTGTCTAAACACTCCAAATTCATCCCGAAATCTTACAATTAGTAAAATGCATATGATTGTCACACATTATTACCCTAGAAACAGTAACAAGCTGTTTACTGCTTCGAATCAATGTTTTCTCGATTTTAGCCTGTTTTGGGACAAAATGGGTATAATTGGTGTCTAAACACTCTAGATTCATCTCGAACTCTTATAATTAGTCAAATGCATTGGATTGTTACATATTTTGACCCTAGAAAGAGTAACATAGCTGTTTACTGCTTCGAATCAATGTCTTCTCTCGGTTTTAACATGTTTTCTTGGTTTAAGCCAATATAAAACGGGTTTAATTGTTGTCTAAACACTCCAAATTCATCCCGAACTCTTATAATTAGTCAAATGCATTGGATTGTTATATATTTTGACCCTAAAAAGAGTAACATAGCCGTTTACTGCTTCGAATCGATGTTTTCTCTTGGTTTTAGCCTGTTTTCTCAGTTTAAGCCTGTTTGAGGATAAAACGGGTTTAAGTGTTGTCTAAACACTCCAAATTCATCCCAAAATCTTACAATTAGTAAAATGCATTGGATTGTCACACCTTATTACCCTATAAACAGTAACAAGCTGTTTACTGCTTCGAATCAATGTTTTCTCGGTTTTAGCCTGTTTTGGGACAAAATGGGTATAATTGGTGTCTAAACACTCCAAATTCAACCGGAACTCTTATAATTAGTCAAATGCATTGGATTGTTACATATTCTGACCCTAGAAAGAGTAACATTTCTGTTTACTGCTTCGAATCAATGTTTTCTCTCGGTTTTACCTGTTTTCTCGGTTTAAGCCTGTTTTGGGATAAAACGGGTTTAATTGTTGTCTAAACACTCCAAATTCATCCCGAACTCTTACAATTAGTCAAATGCATTGGATTGTTACATATTTTGACCCTAGAAAGAGTAACATAGCCGTTTACTGCTTCGAATCAATGTTTTCTCTTGGTTTTAGCCTCTTTCGGGACAAAATGGGTATAATTGGTGTCTAAACACTCCAAATTCAACCCGAACTCTTATAATTAGTCAAATGCATTGGATTGTTACATATTTTGACCCTAGAAAGAGTAACATAGCTGTTTACTGCTTCAAATCAATGTTTTATCTCGGTTTTAGCCTGTTTTCTCGGTTTAAGCCTGTTTTGGGATAAAACGGGTTTAAGTGTTGTCTAAACACTCCAAATTCATCCCGAACTCTTACAATTAGTCAAATGCATTGGATTGTCACACATTCTGACCCTAGAAACAGTAACAAAGCTGTTTACTGCTTCGAATCAATGTTTTCTCGGGGTTTAGCCTGTTTCGGGACAAAATGGGTATAATTGGTGTCTAAACACTCCAAATTCAACCCGAACTCTTATAATTAGTCAAATGCATTGGATTGTTACATATTTTGACCCTAGAAAGAGTAACATAGCTGTTTACTGCTTCAAATCAATGTTTTCTCTCGGTTTTAGCCTGTTTTCTCGGTTTAAGCCTGTTTTGGGATAAAACGGGTTTAAGTGTTGTCTAAACACTCCAAATTCATCCCAACTCTTACAATTAGTCAAATGCATTGGATTGTCACACATTCTGACCCTAGAAATAGTAACAAAGCTGTTTACTGCTTCAAATCAATGTTTTCTTGGTTTTAGCCTCTTTCGGGACAAAATGGGTATAATTGGTGTCTAAACACTCCAAATTCAACCCGAACTCTTATAATTAGTCAAATGCATTGGATTGTTACATATTTTGACCCTAGAAAGAGTAACATAGCTGTTTACTGCTTCGAATCAATGTTTTCTCTCGGTTTTAGCCTGTTTCTCGGTTTAAGCCTGTTTTGGGATAAAACGGGTTTAAGTGTTGTCTAAACACTCCAAATTCATCCCAAAATCTTACAATTAGTAAAATGCATTGGATTGTCACACATTATGACCCTAGAAACAGTAACAAAGCTGTTTACTGCTTCAAATCAATGTTTTCTTGGTTTTAGCCTGTTTCGGGACAAAATGGGTATAATTGGTGTCTAAACACTCCAAATTCAACCCGAACTCTTATAATTAGTCAAATGCATTGGATTGTTACATATTTTGACCCTAGAAAGAGTAACATAGCTGTTTACTGCTTCGAATCAATGTTTTCTCTCGGTTTTAGCCTGTTTTCTCGGTTTAAGCCTGTTTTGGAATAAAACGGGTTTAATTGTTGTCTAAACACTCTAAATTCATCTCGAACTCTTATAATTAGTCAAATGCATTGGATTGTTACATTTTGACCCTAGAAGAGTAACATAGCTGTTTACTGCTTCGAAACAATGTTTTCTCTGGGTTTTAACCTGTTTTCTAGATTTAAGCCTGTTTTGGGATAAAATGGGTTTAAGTGTTGTCTAAACACTCCAAATTCATCCCGAACTCTTACAATTAGTCAAATGCATTGGATTGTCACACATTATGACCCTAGAAACAGTAACAAAGCTGTTTACTGCTTCGAATCAATGTTTTCTCGGTTTTAGCCTGTTTTGGAACAAAATGGGTTTAATTGGTGTCTAAACACTCCAAATTCAACCCGAACTCTTATAATTAGTCAAATGCATTGGATTGTTACATATTTTGACCCTAGAAAGAGTAACATAGCTGTTTACTGCTTCGAATCAATGTTTTCTCTTGGTTTTAACATGTTTTCTCGGTTTAACCCTGTTTTGGGATAAAACGGGTTTAATTGTTGTCTAAACACTCCAAATTCATCCCGAACTCTTATAATTAGTCAAATGCATTGGATTGTTACATATTTTGACCCTAGAAAGAGTAACATAGCTGTTTACTGCTTCGAATCAATGTATTCTCTCGGTTTTAGCCTGTTTTCTCGGTTTAAGCTTGTTTTGGGATAAAACGGGTTTAAGTGTTGTCTAAACACTCCAAATTCATCCCGAAATCTTACAATTAGTAAAATGCATTGGATTGTCACACATTATTACCCTAGAAACAGTAACATGCTGTTTACTGCTTCGAATCAATGTTTTCTTGGTTTTAGCCTGTTTCGGGACAAAATAGGTATAATTGGTTTCTAAACACTCCAAATTCAACCCGAACTCTCATAATTAGTCAAATGCATTGGATTGTTACATATTTTGACCCTAGAAAGAGTAACATAGCTGTTTACTGCTTCGAATCAATGTTTTCTCTCGGTTTTAGCCTGTTTTCTCGGTTTAAGCCTGTTTTGGGATAAAACGGGTTTAATTGCTGTCTAAACACTCCAAATTCATCCCGAACTCTTACAATTAGTCAAATGCATTGGATTGTTACATATTTTGACCCTAGAAAGAGTAACAAAGCTGTTTACTGCTTGAATCAATGTTTTCTCTGGTTTTAGCCTCTTTCGGGACAAAATGGGTATAATTGGTGTCTAAACACTCCAAATTCAACCCGAACTCTTATAATTAGTCAAATGCATTGGATTGTTACATATTTTGACCCTAGAAAGAGTAACATAGCTGTTTACTGCTTCGAATCAATGTTTTCTCTCGGTTTTAGCATGTTTTCTCGGTTTAAGCCTGTTTTGGGATAAAACGGGTTTAATTGCTGTCTAAACACTCCAATTTCATCCCGAACTCTTACAATTAGTCAAATGCATTGGATTGTTACATATTTTGACCCTAGAAACAGTAACAAAGCTGTTTACTGCTTCAAATCAATGTTTTCTCTGGTTTTAGCCTCTTTCGGGACAAAATGGGTATAATTGGTGTCTAAACACTCCAAATTCAACCCGAACTCTTATAATTAGTCAAATGCATTGGATTGTTACATATTTTTACCCTAGCAAGAGTAACATAGCTGTTTACTGCTTCGAATCAATGTTTTCTCTCGGTTTTAACATGTTTTCTCGGTTTAAGCCTGTTTTGGGATAAAACGGGTTTAATTGTTGTCTAAACACTCCAAATTCATCCCGAACTCTTACAATTAGTCAAATGCATTGGATTGTTACATATTTTGACCCTAGAAAGAGTAACATAGCCGTTTACTGCTTCAAATCAATGTTTTCTCTTGGTTTTAGCCTGTTTTCTCGGTTTAAGCCTTTTTGGGATAAAACGGGTTTAAGTGTTGTCTAAACACTCCAAATTTATCCCAAAATCTTACAATTAGTAAAATGCATTGGATTGTCACACATTATGACCCTAGAAACAGTAACAAAGCTGTTTACTGCTTTGAATCAATGTTTTCTTGGTTTTAGCCAGTTTTGGGACAGAATGGGTATAATTGGTGTCTAAACACTCCAAATTCAACCCGAACTCTTATAATTAGTCAAATGCATTGGATTGTTACATATTTTTACCCTAGAAAGAGTAACATAGCTGTTTACTGCTTCGAATCAATGTTTTCTCTCGGTTTTAACATGTTTTCTCGGTTTAAGCCTGTTTTGGGATAAAACGGGTTTAATTGTTGTCTAAACACTCCAAATTCATCCCGAACTCTTATAATTTGTCAAATGCATTGGATTGTTACATATTTTGACCCTAGAAAGAGTAACATAGCTGATTACTGCTTCGAAACAATGTTTTCTCTCGGTTTTAACCTGTTTTCTGGATATAAGCTTGTTTTGGGATAAAACGGGTTTAAGTGTTGTCTAAACATTCCAAATTCATCCCGAACTCTTACAATTAGTCAAATGCATTGGACTGTCACACATTCTGACCCTAGAAATAGTAACAAAGCTGTTTACTGCTTTGAATCAATGTTTTCTTGGTTTTAGCCTGTTTCGGGACAAAATGGGTATAATTGGTGTCTAAACACTCCAAATTCAACCCGAACTCTTATAATTAGTCAAATGCATTGGATTGTTACATATTTTGACCCTAGAAAGAGTAACATAGCTGTTTACTGCTTCGAATCAATGTTTTCTCTCGGTTTAAGCCTGTTTTCTCGGTTTAAGCCTGTTTTGGGATAAAACGGGTTTAAGTGTTGTCTAAACACTCCAAATTCATCCCGAACTCTTACAATTAGTCAAATGCATTGGATTGTTACATATTTTGACCCTAGAAACAGTAACATAGCTGTTTACTGCTTCGAATCAATGTTTTCTCTCGGTTTTAGCCTGTTTTCTCTGTTTAAGCCTGTTTTGGGATAAAACGGGTTTAAGTGTTGTCTAAACACTCCAAATTCATCCCGAACTCTTACAATTAGTCAAATGCATTGGATTGTCACACATTATGACCCTAGAAATAGTAACAAAGCTGTTTACTGCTTCGAATCAATGTTTTCTTGGTTTTAGCCTGTTTCGGGACAAAATGGGTATAATTGGTGTCTAAACACTCCAAATTCAACCCGAACTCTTATAATTAGTCAAATGCATTGGATTGTTACATATTTTGACCCTAGAAAGAGTAACATAGCTGTTTACTGCTTCGAATCAATGTTTTCTCTCGGTTTTAGCCTGTTTTCTCGGTTTAAGCCTGTTTTGGGATAAAACGGGTTTAAGTGTTGTCTAAACACTCCAAATTCATCCCGAACTCTTACAATTAGTCAAATGCATTGGATTGTCACACATTATGACCCTAGAAACAGTAACAAAGCTGTTTACTGCTTTGAATCAATGTTTTCTTGGTTTTAGCCTGTTTCGGGACAAAATGGGTATAATTGGTGTCTAAACACTCCAAATTCAACCCGAACTCTTATAATTAGTCAAATGCATTGGATTGTTACATATTTTGACCCTAGAAAAGTAACATAGCTGTTTACTGCTTCGAATCAATGTTTTCTCTCGGTTTTAGCCTGTTTTCTCGGTTTAAGCCTGTTTTGGGATAAAACGGGTTTAAGTGTTGTCTAAACACTCCAAATTCATCCCGAACTCTTACAATTAGTCAAATGCATTGGATTGTCACACATTTTGACCCTAGAAAGAGTAACAAAGCTGTTTACTGCTTCGAATCAATGTTTTCTCTCGGTTTTAGCCTGTTTTCTCGGTTTAAGCTTGTTTTGGGATAAAACGGGTTTAAGTGTTGTCTAAACACTCCAAATTCATCCCGAACTCTTACAATTAGTAAAATGCATTGGATTGTCACACATTATGACCCTAGAAATAGTAACAAAGCTGTTTACTGCTTCGAATCAATGTTTTCTTGGTTTTAGCCTGTTTCGGGACAAAATGGGTATAATTGGTGTCTAAACACTCCAAATTCAACCGAACTCTTATAATTAGTCAAATGCATTGGATTGTTACATATTTTGACCCTAGAGAGTAACATAGCTGTTTACTGCTTCGAATCAATGTTTTCTCTCGGTTTTAACATGTTTTCTCGGTTTAAGCCTGTTTTGGGATAAAACGGGTTTAATTGTTGTCTAAACACTCCAAATTCATCCCGAACTCTTATAATTAGTCAAATGCATTGGATTGTTACATATTTTGACCCTAGAAAGAGTAACATAGCTGTTTACTGCTTCGAATCAATGTTTTCTCTCGGTTTTAGCCTGTTTTCGGTTTAAGCCTGTTTTGGGATAAAACGGGTTTAAGTGTTGTCTAAACACTCCAAATTCATCGAACTCTTACAATTAGTCAAATGCATTGGACTGTCACACATTCTGACCCTAGAAATAGTAACAAAGCTGTTTACTGCTTGAATCAATGTTTTCTTGGTTTTAGCCTGTTTCGGGACAAAATGGGTATAATTGGTGTCTAAACACTCCAAATTCAACCCGAACTCTTATAATTAGTCAAATGCATTGGATTGTTACATATTTTGACCCTAGAAAGAGTAACATAGCTGTTTACTGCTTCGAATCAATGTTTTCTCTCGGTTTTAGCCTGTTTTCTCGGTTTAAGCCTGTTTTGGGATAAAACGGGTTTAAGTGTTGTCTAAACACTCCAAATTCATCCCGAAATCTTACAATTAGTAAAATGCATTGGATTGTCACACATTATTACCCTAGAAACAGTAACAAGCTGTTTACTGCTTCGAATCAATGTTTTCTTGGTTTTAGCCTGTTTCGGGACAAAATGGGTATAATTGGTGTCTAAACACTCCAAATTCAACCCGAACTCTTATAATTAGTCAAATGCATTGGATTGTTACATATTTTGACCCTAGAAAGAGTAACATAGCTGTTTACTGCTTCGAATCAATGTTTTCTCTCGGTTTTAGCCTGTTTTCTCGGTTTAAGCCTGTTTTGGGATAAAACGGGTTTAATTGTTGTCTAAACACTCCAATTTCATCCCGAACTCTTACAATTAGTCAAATGCATTGGATTGTTACATATTTTGACCCTAGAAAGAGTAACATAGCCGTTTACTGCTTCGAATCAATGTTTTCTCTTGGTTTTAGCCTCTTTCGGGACAAAATGGGTATAATTGGTGTCTAAACACTCCAAATTCAACCCGAACTCTTATAATTAGTCAAATGCATTTGATTGTTACATATTTTGACCCTAGAAAGAGTAACATAGCTGTTTACTGCTTCGAATCAACGTTTTCTCTCGGTTTTAACATGTTTTCTCGGTTTAAGCCGTTTTTGGGATAAAACGGGTTTAATTGCTGTCTAAACACTCCAATTTCATACCGAGCTCTTACAATTAGTCAAATGCATTGGATTGTTACATATTTTGACCCTAGAAAGAGTAACATAGCCGTTTACTGCTTCAAATCAATGTTTTCTCTTGGTTTTAGCCTCTTTCGGGACAAAATGGGTATAATTGGTGTCTAAACACTCCAAATTCAACCCGAACTCTTATAATTAGTCAAATGCATTCGATTGTTACATATTTTGACCCTAGAAAGAGTAACATAGCTGTTTACTGTTTCGAATCAATGTTTTCTCTCGGTTTTAACATGTTTTCTCGGTTTAAGCCTGTTTTGGGATAAAACGGGTTTAATTGCTGTCTAAACACTCCAATTTCATCCCGAACTCTTACAATTAGTCAAATGCATTGGATTGTTACATATTTTGACCCTAGAAAGAGTAACATAGCCGTTTACTGCTTCAAATCAATGTTTTCTCTTGGTTTTAGCCTGTTTTCTCGGGTTAAGCCTTTTTGGGATAAAACGGGTTTAAGTGTTGTCTAAACACTCCAAATTTGTCCCAAAATCTTACAATTAGTAAAATGCATTGGATTGTCAGACATTATGACCCTATAAACAGTAACAAAGCTGTTTACTGCTTTGAATCAATGTTTTCTTGGTTTTAGCCAGTTTTGGGACAGAATGGGTATAATTGGTGTCTAAACACTCCAAATTCAACCCGATCTCTTATAATTAGTCAAATGCATTGGATTGTTACATATTTTTACCCTAGAAAGAGTAACATAGCTGTTTACTGCTTCAAATCAATGTTTTCTCTCGGTTTTAACATGTTTTCTCGGTTTAAGCCTGTTTTGGGATAAAACGGGTTTAATTGTTGTCTAAACACTCCAAATTCATCCCGAACTCTTATAATTAGTCAAATGCATTGGATTGTTACATATTTTGACCCTAGAAAGAGTAACATAGCTGTTTACTGCTTCGAATCAATGTTTTCTCTCGGTTTTAACCTGTTTTCGGATTAAGCTTGTTTTGGGATAAAACGGGTTTAAGTGTTGTCTAAACACTCCAAATTCATCCCGAACTCTTACAATTAGTCAAATGCATTGGACTGTCACACATTCTGACCCTAGAAATAGTAACAAAGCTGTTTACTGCTTCGAATCAATGTTTTCTTGGTTTTAGCCTGTTTCGGGACAAAATAGGTATAATTGGTGTCTAAACACTCCAAATTCAACCCGAACTCTTATAATTAGTCAAATGCATTGGATTGTTACATATTTTTACCCTAGAAAGAGTAACATAGCTGTTTACTGCTTCGAATCAATGTTTTCTCTCGGTTTTAACATGTTTTCTCGGTTTAAGCCTGTTTTGGGATAAAACGGGTTTAATTGTTGTCTAAACACTCCAAATTCATCCCGAACTCTTATAATTTGTCAAATGCATTGGATTGTTACATATTTTGACCCTAGAAAGAGTAACATAGCTGATTACTGCTTCGAAACAATGTTTTCTCTCGGTTTTAACCTGTTTTCTGGATATAAGCTTGTTTTGGGATAAAACGGGTTTAAGTGTTGTCTAAACATTCCAAATTCATCCCGAACTCTTACAATTAGTCAAATGCATTGGACTGTCACACATTCTGACCCTAGAAATAGTAACAAAGCTGTTTACTGCTTTGAATCAATGTTTTCTTGGTTTTAGCCTGTTTCGGGACAAAATGGGTATAATTGGTGTCTAAACACACCAAATTCAACCCGAACTCTTATAATTAGTTAAATGCATTTGATTGTTACATATTTTGACCCTAGAAAGAGTAACATGGCTGTTTACTGCTTCAAATCAATGTTTTCTCTCGGTTTAAGCCTCTTTTCTCGGTTTAAGCCTGTTTTGGGATAAAACGGGTTTAGGTGTCGTCTAAACACTCCAAATTCATCCCACACTCTTACAATTAGTTAAATGCATTGGATTGTCACACATTATGACCCTAGAAACAGTAATAAAGCTGTTTACTGCTTCGAATCAATGTTTTCTCTCGGTTTTAGCCTGTTTTCTCGGTTTAAGCTTGTTTTGGGATAAAACGGGTTTAAGTGTTGTCTAAACACTCCAAATTCATCCTGAACTCTTACAATTAGTAAAATGCATAGGAATGTCACACATTATGACCCTAGAAATAGTAACAAAGCTGTTTACTACTTCGAATCAATGTTTTCTTTGTTTTAGCCTGTTTCGGGACAAAATAGGTATAATTGGTGTCTAAACACTCCAAATTCAACCCGAACTCTCATAATTAGTCAAATGCATTGGATTGTTACATATTTTTACCCTCGAGAGAGTAACATAGCTGTTTACTGCTTCGAATCAATGTTTTCTCTCGGTTTTAGCCTGTTTTCTCGGTTTAAGCTTGTTTTGGGATAAAACGGGTTTAAGTGTTGTCTAAACACTCCAAATTCATCCTGAACTCTTACAATTAGTAAAATGCATAGGATTGTCACACATTATGACCCTAGAAATAGTAACAAAGCTGTTTACTACTTCGAATCAATGTTTTCTTGGTTTTAGCCTGTTTCGGGACAAAATGGGTATAATTGGTGTCTAAACACTCCAAATTCAACCCGAACTCTTATAATTAGTCAAATGCATTGGATTGTTACATATTTTGACCCTAGAAAGAGTAACATAGCTGTTTACTGCTTCGAATCAATGTTTTCTCTCGGTTTTAGCCTGTTTTCTCGGTTTAAGCTTGTTTTGGGATAAAACGGGTTTAAGTGTTGTCTAAACACTCCAAATTCATCCCGAACTCTTACAATTAGTCAAATGCATTGGACTGTCACACATTCTGACCCTAGAAATAGTAACAAAGCTGTTTACTGCTTCGAATCAATGTTTTCTCTCGGTTTTAGCCTGTTTTCTCGGTTTAAGCTTGTTTTGGGATAAAACGGGTTAAGTGTTGTCTAAACACTCCAAATTCATCCTGAACTCTTACAATTAGTCAAATGCATTGGATTGTCACATTTATGACCCTAGAAATAGTAACAAAGCTGTTTACTGCTTGAATCAATGTTTTCTTGGTTTTAGCCTGTTTCGGGACAAAATGGGTATAATTGGTGTCTAAACACTCCAAATTCACCCGAACTCTTATAATTAGTCAAATGCATTGGATTGTTACATATTTTGACCCTAGAGAGAGTAACATAGCTGTTTACTGCTTCGAATCAATGTTTTCTCTCGGTTTTAACATGTTTTCTCGGTTTAAGCCTGTTTTGGGATAAAACGGGTTTAATTGTTGTCTAAACACTCCAAATTCATCCCGAACTCTTATAATTAGTCAAATGCATTGGATTGTTACATATTTTGACCCTAGAAAGAGTAACATAGCTGTTTACTGCTTCGAATCAATGTTTTCTCTCGGTTTTAGCCTGTTTTCTCGGTTTAAGCTTGTTTTGGGATAAAACGGGTTTAAGTGTTGTCTAAACACTCCAAATTCATCCCGAACTCTTACAATTAGTCAAATGCATTGGACTGTCACACATTCTGACCCTAGAAATAGTAACAAAGCTGTTTACTGCTTTGAATCAATGTTTTCTTGGTTTTAGCCTGTTTCGGGACAAAATGGGTATAATTGGTGTCTAAACACTCCAAATTCAACCCGAACTCTTATAATTAGTCAAATGCATTGGATTGTTACATATTTTGACCCTAGAAAGAGTAACATAGCTGTTTACTGCTTCGAATCAATGTTTTCTCTCGGTTTTAGCCTGTTTTCTCGGTTTAAGCCTGTTTTGGGATAAAACGGGTTTAAGTGTTCTCTAAACACTCCAAATTCATCCCGCACTCTTACAATTAGTCAAATGCATTGGATTGTCACACATTATGACCCTAGAAACAGTAATAAAGCTGTTTACTGCTTCGAATCAATGTTTTCTCTTGGTTTTAGCCTGTTTTCTCGGTTTAAGCTTGTTTTGGGATAAAACGGGTTTAAGTGTTGTCTAAACACTCCAAATTCATCCTGAACTCTTACAATTAGTAAAATGCATAGGAATGTCACACATTATGACCCTAGAAATAGTAACAAAGCTGTTTACTACTTCGAATCAATGTTTTCTTTGTTTTAGCCTGTTTCGGGACAAAATAGGTATAATTGGTGTCTAAACACTCCAAATTCAACCCGAACTCTCATAATTAGTCAAATGCATTGGATTGTTACATATTTTTACCCTAGAGAGTATCATAGCTGTTTACTGCTTCGAATCAATGTTTTCTCTCGGTTTTATCCTGTTTTCTCGGTTTAAGCCTGTTTTGGGATAAAACGGGTTTAATTGTTGTCTAAACACTCCAAATTCATCCCGAACTCTTATAATTAGTCAAATGCATTGGATTGTTACATATTTTGACCCTAGAAAGAGTAACATAGCTGTTTACTGCTTCGAATCAATGTTTTCTCTCGGTTTTAGCCTGTTTTCTCGGTTTAAGCCTGTTTTGGGATAAAACGGGTTTAAGTGTTGTCTAAACACTCCAAATTCATCCCGAACTCTTACAATTAGTCAAATGCATTGGATTGTCACACATTCTGACCCTAGAAATAGTAACAAAGCTGTTTACTGCTTTGAATCAATGTTTTCTTGGTTTTAGCCTGTTTCGGGACAAAATGGGTATAATTGGTGTCTAAACACTCCAAATTCAACCCGAACTCTTATAATTAGTCAAATGCATTGGATTGTTACATATTTTGACCCTAGAAAGAGTAACATAGCTGTTTACTGCTTCGAATCAATGTTTTCTCTTGGTTTTAGCCTGTTTTCTCGGTTTAAGCTTGTTTTGGGATAAAACGGGTTTAAGTGTTGTCTAAACACTCCAAATTCATCCTGAACTCTTACAATTAGTAAAATGCATAGGAATGTCACACATTATGACCCTAGAAATAGTAACAAAGCTGTTTACTGCTTGGAATCAATGTTTTCTTGCTTTTAGCCTGTTTCGGGACAAAATGGGTATAATTGGTGTCTAAACACTCCAAATTCAACCCGAACTCTTATAATTAGTCAAATGCATTGGATTGTTACATATTTTGACCCTAGAAAGAGTAACATAGCTGTTTACTGCTTCAAATCAATGTTTTCTCTCGGTTTTAGCCTGTTTTCTCGGTTTAAGCCTGTTTTGGGATAAAACGGGTTTAAGTGTTGTCTAAACACTCCAAATTCATCCCGAACTCTTACAATTAGTCAAATGCATTGGATTGTCACACATTCTGACCCTAGAAACAGTAACAAAGCTGTTTACTGCTTCTAATCAATGTTTTCTCTCGGTTTAAGCCTGTTTTCTCGGTTTAAGCTTGTTTTGGGATAAAACGGGTTTAAGTGTTGTCTAAACACTCCAAATTCATCCCGAACTCTTACAATTAGTCAAATGCATTGGATTGTCACACATTCTGACCCTAGAAATAGTAACAAAGCTGTTTACTGCTTCGAATCAATGTTTTCTTGGTTTTAGCCTGTTTCGGGACAAAATGGGTATAAGTGGTGTCTAAACACTCCAAATTCAACCCGAACTCTTATAATTAGTCAAATGCATTGGATTGTTACATATTTTGACCCTAGAAAGAGTAACATAGCTGTTTACTGCTTCGAATCAATGTTTTCTCTCTGTTTTAGCATGTTTTCTCGGTTTAAGCCTGTTTTGGGATAAAACGGGTTTAAGTGTTGTCTAAACACTCCAAATTCATCCCGAACTCTTATAATTAGTCAAATGCATTGGATTGTTACATATTTTGACCCTAGAAAGAGTAACATAGCTGTTTACTGCTTCGAATCAATGTTTTCTCTCGGTTTTACCTGTTTTCGGTTTAAGCTTGTTTTGGGATAAAACGGGTTTAAGTGTTGTCTAAACACTCCAAATTCATCCCGAACTCTTACAATTAGTCAAATGCATTGGATTGTCACACATTATGACCCTAGAAATAGTAACAAAGCTGTTTACTGCTTCGAATCAATGTTTTCTTGGTTTTAGCCTGTTTCGGGACAAAATAGGTATAATTGGTGTCTAAACACTCCAAATTCGACCCGAACTCTTATAATTAGTCAAATGCATTGGATTGTTACATATTTTGACCCTAGAAAGAGTAACATAGCTGTTTACTGCTTCGAATCAATGTTTTCTCTCTTTTAGCCTGTTTCGGGACAAAATGGGTATAATTGGTGTCTAAACACTCCAAATTCAACCCGAACTCTTATAATTAGTCAAATGCATTGGATTGTTACATATTTTGACCCTAGAAAGAGTAACATAACTGTTTAATGCTTCAAATCAATGTTTTCTCTCGGTTTTAGCCTGTTTTCTCGGTTTAAGCTTTTTGGGATAAAACGGGTTTAAGTGTTGTCTAAACACTCCAAATTCATCCCGAACTCTTACAATTAGTCAAATGCATTGGATTGTCACACATTCTGACCCTAGAAACAGTAACAAAGCTGTTTACTGCTTCTAATCAATGTTTTCTCTCGGTTTTAGCCTGTTTTCTCGGTTTAAGCTTGTTTTGGGATAAAACGGGTTTAAGTGTTGTCTAAACACTCCAAATTCATCCCGAACTCTTACAATTAGTCAAATGCATTGGATTGTCACACATTATGACCCTAGAAATAGTAACAAAGCTGTTTACTGCTTCGAATCAATGTTTTCTTGGTTTTAGCCTGTTTCGGGACAAAATAGGTATAATTGGTGTCTAAACACTCCAAATTCAACCCGAACTCTTATAATTAGTCAAATGCATTGGATTGTTACATATTTTGACCCTAGAAAGAGTAACATAGCTGTTTACTGCTTCGAATCAATGTTTTCTCTCGGTTTTAGCCTGTTTTCTCGGTTTAAGCCTGTTTTGGGATAAAACGGGTTTAAGTGTTGTCTAAACACTCCAAATTCATCCCGAACTCTTATAATTAGTCAAATGCATTGGATTGTTACATATTTTGACCCTAGAAAGAGTAACATAGCTGTTTACTGCTTCGAAACAATGTTTTCTCTCGGTTTTAGCCTGTTTTCTGGATTTAAGCCTGTTTTGGGATAAAACGGGTTTAAGTGTTGTCTAAACACTCCAAATTCATCCCGAACTCTTACAATTAGTCAAATGCATTGGATTGTCACACATTCTGACCCTAGAAATAGTAACAAAGCTGTTTACTGCTTTGAATCAATGTTTTCTTGGTTTTAGCCTGTTTCGGGACAAAATGGGTATAAGTGGTGTCTAAACACTCCAAATTCAACCCGAACTCTTATAATTAGTCAAATGCATTGGATTGTTACATATTTTGACCCTAGAAAGAGTAACATAGCTGTTTACTGCTTCGAATCAATGTTTTCTCTCGGTTTTAGCCTGTTTTCTCGGTTTAAGCTTGTTTTGGGATAAAACGGGTTTAAGTGTTGTCTAAACACTCCAAATTCATCCTGAACTCTTAAAATTAGTAAAATGCATAGGATTGTCACACATTATGACCCTAGAAATAGTAACAAAGCTGTTTACTGCTTGGAATCAATGTTTTTGGTTTTAGCCTGTTTCGGGACAAAATGGGTATAATTGGTGTCTAAACACTCCAAATTCAACCCGAACTCTTATAATTAGTCAAATGCATTGGATTGTTACATATTTTGACCCTAGAAAGAGTAACATAGCTGTTTACTGCTTCGAATCAATGTTTTCTCTCGGTTTTAGCCTGTTTTCTCGGTTTAAGCCTGTTTTGGGATAAAACGGGTTTAAGTGTTGTCTAAACACTCCAAATTCATCCCGAAATCTTACAATTAGTCAAATGCATTGGATTGTCACACATTCTGACCCTAGAAACAGTAACAAAGCTGTTTACTGCTTCGAATCAATTTTTCTCTCGGTTTTAGCCTGTTTTCTCGGTTTAAGCTTGTTTTGGGATAAAACGGGTTTAAGTGTGGTCTAAACACTCCAAATTCATCCTGAACTCTTACAATTAGTAAAATGCATTGGATTGTCACACATTCTGACCCTAGAAACAGTAACAAAGCTGTTTACTGCTTCGAATCAATGTTTTCTTGGTTTTAGCCTGTTTCGGGACAAAATAGGTATAATTGGTGTCTAAACACTCCAAATTCAACCCGAACTCTCATAATTAGTCAAATGCATTGGATTGTTACATATTTTGACCCTAGAAGAGTAACATAGCTGTTTACTGCTTCGAATCAATGTTTTCTCTCTGTTTTGACATGTTTTCTCGGTTTAAGCCTGTTTTGGGATAAAACGGGTTTAATTGTTGTCTAAACACTCCAAATTCATCCCGAACTCTTATAATTAGTCAAATGCATTGGATTGTTACATATTTTGACCCTAGAAAGAGTAACATAGCTGTTTACTGCTTCGAATCAATGTTTTCTCTCGGTTTTAGCCTGTTTTCTGGATTAAGCTTGTTTTGGGATAAAACGGGTTTAAGTGTTGTCTAAACACTCCAAATTCATCCCGAACTCTTACAATTAGTCAAATGCATTGGAATGTCACACATTATGACCCTAGAAATAGTAACAAAGCTGTTTACTGCTTCGAATCAATGTTTTCTTGGTTTTAGCCTGTTTCGGGACAAAATGGGTATAATTGGTGTCTAAACACTCCAAATTCAACCCGAACTCTCATAATTAGTCAAATGCATTGGATTGTTACATATTTTTACCCTAGAGAGTATCATAGCTGTTTACTGCTTCGAATCAATGTTTTCTCTCGGTTTTAACATGTTTTCTCGGTTTAAGCCTGTTTTGGGATAAAACGGGTTTAATTGTTGTCTAAACACTCCAAATTCATCCCGAACTCTTATAATTAGTCAAATGCATTGGATTGTTACATATTTTGACCCTAGAAAGAGTAACATAGCTGTTTACTGCTTCGAATCAATGTTTTCTCTCGGTTTTAGCCTCTTTTCTCGGTTTAAGCCTGTTTTGGGATAAAACGGGTTTAAGTGTTGTCTAAACACTCCAAATTCATCCCAACTCTTACAATTAGTCAAATGCATTGGACTGTCACACATTCTGACCCTAGAAATAGTAACAAAGCTGTTTACTACTTCGAATCAATGTTTTCTTGGTTTTAGCCTGTTTCGGGACAAAATAGGTATAATTGGTGTCTAAACACTCCAAATTCAACCCGAACTCTCATAATTAGTCAAATGCATTGGATTGTTACATATTTTTACCCTAGAGTAACATAGCTGTTTACTGCTTCGAATCAATGTTTTCTCTCGGTTTTAACATGTTTTCTCGGTTTAAGCCTGTTTTGGGATAAAACGGGTTTAATTGTTGTCTAAACACTCCAAATTCATCCCGAACTCTTATAATTTGTCAAATGCATTGGATTGTTACATATTTTGACCCTAGAAAGAGTAACATAGCTGTTTACTGCTTCGAAACAATGTTTTCTCTCGGTTTTATCCTGTTTTCTGGATTTAAGCCTGTTTTGGGATAAAACGGGTTTAAGTGTTGTCTAAACACTCCAAATTCATCCCGAACACTTACAATTAGTCAACTGCATTGGACTGTCACACATTCTGACCCTAGAAATAGTAACAAAGCTGTTTACTGCTTTGAATCAATGTTTTCTTGGTTTTAGCCTGTTTCGGGACAAAATGGGTATAATTAGTGTCTAAACACTCCAAATTCAACCCGAACTCTGATAATTAGTCAAATGCATTGGATTGTTACATATTTTGACCCTAGAAAGAGTAACATAGCTGTTTACTGCTTCGAATCAATGTTTTCTCTTGGTTTTAGCCTGTTTTCTCGGTTTAAGCTTGTTTTGGGATAAAACGGGTTTAAGTGTTGTCTAAACACTCCAAATTCATCCTGAACTCATAAAATTAGTAAAATGCATAGGAATGTCACACATTATGACCCTAGAAATAGTAACAAAGCTGTTTACTGCTTGGAATCAATGTTTTCTGCTTTTAGCCTGTTTCGGGACAAAATGGGTATAATTGGTGGCTAAACACTCCAAATTCAACCCGAACTCTGATAATTAGTCAAATGCATTGGATTGTTTCATATTTTGGCCCTAGAAAGAGTAATATAACTGTTTAATGCTTCAAATCAATGTTTTCTCTCGGTTATAGCCTGTTTTCTCGGTTTAAGGCTTTTTTGGGATAAAACGGGTTTAAGTGTTGTCTAAACACTCCAAATTCATCCCGAAATCTTACACTTAGTCAAATGCATTAGTTTGTCACACATTCTAACCTTAGAAACAGTAACAAAGCTGTTTACTGCTTCTAATCAATTTTTTCTCTCGGTTTAAGCCTGTTTTCTCGGTTTAAGCTTGTTTTGGGATAAAACGGGTTTAAGTGTGGTCTAAACACTCCAAATTCATCCTGAACTCTTACAATTAGTAAAATGCATAGGAATGTCACACATTATGACCCTAGAAATAGTAACAATGTTGTTTACTACTTCGAATCAATGTTTTCTTGGTTTTAGCCTGTTTCGGGACAAAATAGGTATAATTGGTGTCTAAACACTCCAAATTCAACCCGAACTCTCATAATTAGTCAAATGCATTGGATTGTTACATATTTTTACCCTAGAGAGAGTAAAATAGCTGTTTACTGCTTCGAATCAATGTTTTCTCTCTGTTTTGACATGTTTTCTCGGTTTAAGCCTGTTTTGGGATAAAACGGGTTTAATTGTTGTCTAAACACTCCAAATTCATCCCGAACTCTTATAATTTGTCAAATGCATTGGATTGTTACATATTTTGACCCTAGAAAGAGTAACATAGCTGATTACTGCTTCGAAACAATGTTTTCTCTCGGTTTTAACCTGTTTTCTGGATATAAGCTTGTTTTGGGATAAAACGGGTTTAAGTGTTGTCTAAACATTCCAAATTCATCCCGAACTCTTACAATTAGTCAAATGCATTGGAATGTCACACATTATGACCCTAGAAATAGTAACAAAGCTGTTTACTACTTCGAATCAATGTTTTCTTGGTTTTAGCCTGTTTCGGGACAAAATGGGTATAATTGGTGTCTAAACACTCCAAATTCAACCCGAACTCTTATAATTAGTCAAATGCATTGGATTGTTACATATTTTTACCCTAGAGAGAGTAACATAGCTGTTTACTGCTTCGAATCAATGTTTTCTCTCGGTTTTAACATGTTTTCTCGGTTTAAGCCTGTTTTGGGATAAAACGGGTTTAATTGTTGTCTAAACACTCCAAATTCATCCCGAACTCTTATAATTAGTCAAATGCATTGGATTGTTACATATTTTGACCCTAGAAAGAGTAACATAGCTGTTTACTGCTTCGAATCAATGTTTTCTCTCGGTTTTAGCCTCTTTTCTCGGTTTAAGCCTGTTTTGGGATAAAACGGGTTTAAGTATTGTGTAAACACTCCAAATTCATCCCACACTCTTACAATTAGTCAAATGCATTGGACTGTCACACATTCTGACTCTAGAAATAGTAACATAGCTGTTTACTACTCCAAATCAATGTTTTCTTGGTTTTAGCCTCTTTCGGGACAAAATGGGTATAATTGGTGTCTAAACACTCCAAATTCAACCCGAACTCTTATAATTAGTCAAATGCATTGGATTGTTACATATTTTGACCCTAGAAAGTAACATAGCTGTTTACTGCTTCGAATCAATGTTTTCTCTCGGTTTTAACATGTTTTCTCGGTTTAAGCCTGTTTTGGGATAAAACGGGTTTAATTGTTGTCTAAACACTCCAAATTCAACCCGAACTCTTATAATTAGTCAAATGCATTGGATTGTTACATATTTTGACCCTAGAAAGAGTAACATAGCTGTTTACTGCTTCAAATCAATGTTTTCTCTCGGTTTTAGCCTGTTTTCTCGGTTTAAGCCTGTTTTGGGATAAAATGGGTTTAAGTATTGTGTAAACACTCCAAATTCATCCCAACTCTTACAATTAGTCAAATGCATTGGACTGTCACACATTCTGACCCTAGAAATAGTAACAAAGCTGTTTACTGCTTTGAATCAATGTTTTCTTGGTTTTAGCCTGTTTAGGGACAAAATGGGTATAATTGGTGTCTAAACACTCCAAATTCAACCCGAACTCTGATAATTAGTCAAATGCATTGGATTGTTACATATTTTGACCCTAGAAAGAGTAACATAGCTGTTTACTGCTTCGAATCAATGTTTTCTCTCGGTTTTAGCCTGTTTTCTCGGTTTAAGCTTGTTTTGGGATAAAACGGGTTTAAGTGTTGTCTAAACACTCCAAATTCATCCTGAACTCTTAAAATTAGTAAAATGCATAGGAATGTCACACATTATGACCCTAGAAATAGTAACAAAGCTGTTTACTGCTTCGAATCAATGTTTTCTTGGTTTTAGCCTGTTTCGGGACAAAATGGGTATAATTGGTGTCTAAACACTCCAAATTCAACCCGAACTCTTATAATTAGTCAAATCTATTGGACTGTTTCATATTTTGACCCTAGAAAGAGTAACATAGCTGTTTACTGCTTCGATCAATGTTTTCTCTCGGTTATAGCCTGTTTTCTCGGTTTAAGCCTTTTTGAGATAAAACGGGTTTAAGTGTTGTCTAAACACTCCAAATTCATCCCAAATCTTACAATTAGTCAAATGCATTGCATTGTCACACATTCTAACCCTAGAAACAGTTACAAAGCTGTTTACTGCTTCGAATCAATGTTTTCTCGGTTTAAGCCCTTTTTGGGATAAAACGGGTTTAATTATTGTCTAAACACTCCAAATTCATCCCGAACTCTTATAATTAGTCAAATGCATTTGACTGTTACATATTTTGACCCTAGAAAGAGTAACATAGCTGTTTACTGCTTCAAATCAATTTTTTCTCTCGGTTTTAGCCAGTTTTCTCGGGTTAAGCTTGTTTTGGGATAAAACGGGTTTAAGTGTTGTCTAAACACTCCAAATTCATCCTGAACCCTTACAATTAGTAAAATGCATTGGAATTTCACACAGTATGACCCTAGAAATAGTAACGAAGCTGTTTACTGCTTCGAATCAATGTTTTCTTGCTTTTAGCCTGTTTCGGGACAAAATGGGTATAATTGGTGTCTAAACACTCCAAATTCAACCCGAACTCTTATAATTAGTCAAATGCATTGGATTGTTACATATTTTGACCCTAGAAAGAGTATTATAGCCGTTTACTGCTTCAAATCAATGTTTTCTCTTGGTTTTAGCCTCTTTCGGGACAAAATGGGTATAATTAGTGTCTAAACACTCCAAATTCAACCCGAACTTTTATAATTAGTCAAATGCATTGGATTGTTACATATTTTGACCCTAGAAAGAGTAACATAGCTGTTTACTGCTTCGAATCAATGTTTTCTCTCGGTTTTAACATGTTTTCTTGGTTTAAGCCTGTTTTGGGATAAAACGGGTTTAATTGTTGTCTAAACACTCCAAATTCATCCCGAACTCTTACAATTAGTCAAATGCATTGGATTGTCACACATTCTGACCCTAGAAATAGTAACAAAGCTGTTTACTGCTTTGAATCAATGTTTTCTTGGTTTTAGCCTGTTTCGGGACAAAATGGGTATAATTGGTGTCTAAACACACCAAATTCAACCCGAACTTTTATAATTAGTCAAATGCATTTGATTGTTACATATTTTGACCCTAGAAAGAGTAACATAGCTGTTTACTGCTTCAAATCAATGTTTTCTCGGTTTTAGCCTGTTTTCTCGGTTTAAGCCTGTTTTGGGATAAAACGGGTTTAAGTGTTGTCTAAACACTCCAAATTCATCCCGAACTCTTACAATTAGTCAAATGCATTGGACTGTCACACATTCTGACCCTAGAAATAGTAACAAAGCTGTTTACTACTTCGAATCAATGTTTTCTTGGTTTTAGCCTCTTTCGGGACAAAATGGGTATAATTGGTGTCTAAACACTCCAAATTCAACCCGAACTCTTATAATTAGTCAAATGCATTGGATTGTTACATATTTTGACCCTAGAAAGAGTAACATAGCTGTTTACTGCTTCGAATCAATGTTTTCTCTCGGTTTTAACATGTTTTCTCGGTTTAAGCCTGTTTTGGGATAAAACGGGTTTAATTGTTGTCTAAACACTCCAAATTCATCCCGAACTCTTACAATTAGTCAAATGCATTGGATTGTTACATATTTTGACCCTAGAAAGAGTAACATAGCTGTTTACTGCTTCGAATCAATGTTTTCTCGGTTTTAGCCTCTTTCGGGACAAAATGGGTATAAGTGGTGTCTAAACACTCCAAATTCAACCCGAACTCTTATAATTAGTCAAATGCATTGGATTGTTACATATTTTGACCCTAGAAAGAGTAACATAGCTGTTTACTGCTTCAAATCAATGTTTTCTCTTGGTTTTAGCCTCTTTCGGGACAAAATGGGTATAATTGGTGTCTAAACACTCCAAATTCAACCAGAACTCTTATAATTAGTCAAATGCATTGGATTGTTACATATTTTAACCCTAGAAAGAGTAACATAGCTGTTTACTGCTTCGAATCAACGTTTTCTCTCGGTCTTAACATGTTTTCTCGGTTTAAGCCTATTTTGGGATAAAACGGGTTTAATTGCTGTCTAAACACTCCAATTTCATCCCGAACTCTTACAATTAGTCAAATGCATTGGATTGTTACATATTTTGACCCTAGAAAGAGTAACATAGCCGTTTACTGCTTCAAATCAATGTTTTCTCTTGGTTTTAGCCTCTTTCGGGACAAAATGGGTATAATTTGTGTAAACACTCCAAATTCAACCCGAACTCTTATAATTAGTCAAATGCATTGGATTGTTACATATTTTGACCCTAGAAAGAGTAACATAGCCGTTTACTGCTTCAAATCAATGTTTTCTCTTGGTTTTAGCCTCTTTCGGGACAAAATGGGTATAATTGGTGTCTAAACACTCCAAATTCAACCCGAACTCTTATAATTAGTCAAATGCATTGGATTGTTACATATTTTGACCCTAGAAAGAGTAACATAGCCGTTTACTGCTTCAAATCAATGTTTTCTCTTGGTTTTAGCCTCTTTCGGGACAAAATGGGTATAATTGGTGTCTAAACACTCCAAATTCATCCCGAACTCTTATAATTAGTCAAATGCATTGGATTGTCACATATTTTGACCCTAGAAACAGTAACATAGCTGTTTACTGCTTCAAATCAATGTTTTCTCTGGTTTTAGCCTCTTTCGGGACAAAATGGGTATAATTGGTGTCTAAACACTCCAAATTCAACCGAACTCTTATAATTAGTCAAATGCATTGGATTGTTACATATTTTGACCCTAGAAAGAGTAACATAGCTGTTTACTGCTTCGAATCAACGTTTTCTCTCGGTTTTAACATGTTTTCTCGGTTTAAGCCTATTTTGGGATAAAACGGGTTTAATTGCTGTCTAAACACTCCAATTTCATCCCGAACTCTTACAATTAGTCAAATGCATTGGATTGTTACATATTTTGACCCTAGAAAGAGTAACATAGCCGTTTACTGCTTCAAATCAATGTTTTCTCTTGGTTTTAGCCTCTTTCGGGACAAAATGGGTATAATTGGTGTCTAAACACTCCAAATTCAACCCGAACTCTTATAATTAGTCAAATGCATTGGATTGTTACATATTTTGACCCTAGAAAGAGTAACATAGCCGTTTACTGCTTCAAATCAATGTTTTCTCTTGGTTTTAGCCTCTTTCGGGACAAAATGGGTATAATTGGTGTCTAAACACTCCAAATTCAACCCGAACTCTTATAATTAGTCAAATGCATTGGATTGTTACATATTTTGACCCTAGAAAGAGTAACATAGCCGTTTACTGCTTCAAATCAATGTTTTCTCTTGGTTTTAGCCTCTTTCGGGACAAAATGGGTATAATTGGTGTCTAAACACTCCAAATTCAACCCGAACTCTTATAATTAGTCAAATGCATTGGATTGTTACATATTTTGACCCTAGAAAGAGTAACATAGCTGTTTACTGCTTCGAATCAATGTTTTCTCTCGGTTTTAGCCTGTTTTCTCGGTTTAAGCCTGTTTTGGGATAAAACGGGTTTAAGTGTTGTCTAAACACTCCAAATTCATCCCGAACTCTTACAATTAGTCAAATGCATTGGATTGTTACATATTTTGACCCTAGAAAGAGTAACATAGCCGTTTACTGCTTCAAATCAATGTTTTCTCTTGGTTTTAGCCTCTTTCGGGACAAAATGGGTATAATTGGTGTCTAAACACTCCAAATTCAACCCGAACTCTTATAATTAGTCAAATGCATATGATTGTTACATATTTTGACCCTAGAAAGAGTAACATAGCCGTTTACTGCTTCAAATCAATGTTTTCTCTTGGTTTTAGCCTCTTTCGGGACAAAATGGGTATAATTGGTGTCTAAACACTCCAAATTCAACCCGAACTCTTATAATTAGTCAAATGCATTGGATTGTTACATATTTTGACCCTAGAAAGAGTAACATAGCCGTTTACTGCTTCAAATCAATGTTTTCTCTTGGTTTTAGCCTCTTTCGGGACAAAATGGGTATAATTGGTGTCTAAACACTCCAAATTCAACCCGAACTCTTATAATTAGTCAAATGCATTGGATTGTTACATATTTTGACCCTAGAAAGAGTAACATAGCTGTTTACTGCTTCGAATCAATGTTTTCTCTCGGTTTTAGCCTCTTTCGGGACAAAATGGGTATAAGTGGTGTCTAAACACTCCAAATTCAACCCGAACTTTTATAATTAGTCAAATGCATTGGATTGTTACATATTTTGACCCTAGAAAGAGTAACATAGCTGTTTACTGCTTCGAATCAATGTTTTCTCTCGGTTTTAACCTGTTTTCTTGGTTTAAGCCTGTTTTGGGATAAAACGGGTTTAAGTGCTGTCTAAACACTCCAAATTCATCCCGAACTCTTACAATTAGTCAAATGCATTGGATTGTCACATATTCTGACCCTAGAAAGAGTAACATAGCCGTTTACTGCTTCGAATCAATGTTTTCTCTTGGTTTTAGCCTCTTTCGGGACAAAATGGGTATAATTGGTGTCTAAACACTCCAAATTCAACCCGAACTCTTATAATTAGTCAAATGCATATGATTGTTACATATTTTGACCCTAGAAAGAGTAACATAGCCGTTTACTGCTTCAAATCAATGTTTTCTCTTGGTTTTAGCCTCTTTCGGGACAAAATGGGTATAATTGGTGTCTAAACACTCCAAATTCAACCCGAACTCTTATAATTAGTCAAATGCATTGGATTGTTACATATTTTGACCCTAGAAAGAGTAACATAGCTGTTTACTGCTTCGAATCAATGTTTTCTCTCGGTTTTAGCCTGTTTTCTCGGTTTAAGCCTGTTTTGGGATAAAACGGGTTTAATTGTTGTCTAAACACTCTAGATTCATCTCGAACTCTTATAATTAGTCAAATGCATTGGATTGTTACATATTTTGACCCTAGAAAGAGTAACATAGCTGTTTACTGCTTCGAATCAATGTTTTCTCTCGGGTTTAACATGTTTTCTTGGTTTAAGCCTGTTTTGGGATAAAACGGGTTTAATTGCTGTCTAAACACTCCAAATTCATCCCGAACTCTTACAATTAGTCAAATGCATTGGATTGTTACATATTTTGACCCTAGAAAGAGTAACATAGCCGTTTACTGCTTCAAATCAATGTTTTCTCTTGGTTTTAGCCTCTTTCGGGACAAAATGGGTATAATTGGTGTCTAAACACTCCAAATTCAACCCGAACTCTTATAATTAGTCAAATGCATTGGATTGTTACATATTTTGACCCTAGAAAGAGTAACATAGCCGTTTACTGCTTCAAATCAATGTTTTCTCTTGGTTTTAGCCTCTTTCGGGACAAAATGGGTATAATTGGTGTCTAAACACTCCAAATTCAACCCGAACTCTTATAATTAGTCAAATGCATTGGATTGTTACATATTTTGACCCTAGAAAGAGTAACATAGCTGTTTACTGCTTCAAATCAATGTTTTCTCTTGGTTTTAGCCTCTTTCGGGACAAAATGGGTATAATTGGTGTCTAAACACTCCAAATTCAACCCGAACTCTTATAATTAGTCAAATGCATTGGATTGTTACATATTTTGACCCTAGAAAGAGTAACATAGCCGTTTACTGCTTCAAATCAATGTTTTCTCTTGGTTTTAGCCTCTTTCGGGACAAAATGGGTATAATTGGTGTCTAAACACTCCAAATTCAACCCGAACTCTTATAATTAGTCAAATGCATTGATTGTTACATATTTTGACCCTAGAAAGAGTAACATAGCTGTTTACTGCTTCAATCAATGTTTTCTCTTGGTTTTAGCCTCTTTCGGGACAAAATGGGTATAATTGGTGTCTAAACACTCCAAATTCAACCCGAACTCTTATAATTAGTCAAATGCATTGGATTGTTACATATTTTGACCCTAGAAAGAGTAACATAGCCGTTTACTGCTTCAAATCAATGTTTTCTCTTGGTTTTAGCCTCTTTCGGGACAAAATGGGTATAATTGGTGTCTAAACACTCCAAATTCAACCAGAACTCTTATAATTAGTCAAATGCATTGGATTGTTACATATTTTGACCCTAGAAAGAGTAACATAGCTGTTTACTGCTTCGAATCAATGTTTTCTCTCGGTTTTAACATGTTTTCTCGGTTTAAGCCTATTTTGGGATAAAACGGGTTTAATTGCTGTCTAAACACTCCAATTTCATCCCGAACTCTTACAATTAGTCAAATGCATTGGATTGTTACATATTTTGACCCTAGAAAGAGTAACATAGCCGTTTACTGCTTCAAATCAATGTTTTCTCTTGGTTTTAGCCTCTTTCGGGACAAAATGGGTATAATTGGTGTCTAAACACTCCAAATTCAACCCGAACTCTTATAATTAGTCAAATGCATATGATTGTTACATATTTTGACCCTAGAAAGAGTAACATAGCCGTTTACTGCTTCAAATCAATGTTTTCTCTTGGTTTTAGCCTCTTTCGGGACAAAATGGGTATAATTGGTGTCTAAACACTCCAAATTCAACCCGAACTCTTATAATTAGTCAAATGCATTGGATTGTTACATATTTTGACCCTAGAAAGAGTAACATAGCCGTTTACTGCTTCAAATCAATGTTTTCTCTTGGTTTTAGCCTCTTTCGGGACAAAATGGGTATAATTGGTGTCTAAACACTCCAAATTCAACCCGAACTCTTATAATTAGTCAAATGCATTGGATTGTTACATATTTTGACCCTAGAAAGAGTAACATAGCCGTTTACTGCTTCAAATCAATGTTTTCTCTTGGTTTTAGCCTCTTTCGGGACAAAATGGGTATAATTGGTGTCTAAACACTCCAAATTCAACCCGAACTCTTATAATTAGTCAAATGCATTGGATTGTTACATATTTTGACCCTAGAAAGAGTAACATAGCTGTTTACTGCTTCGAATCAATGTTTTCTCTCGGTTTTAACATGTTTTCTTGGTTTAAGCCTGTTTTGGGATAAAACGGGTTTAATTGTTGTCTAAACACTCCAAATTCATCCCGAACTCTTACAATTAGTCAAATGCATTGGATTGTTACATATTTTGACCCTAGAAAGAGTAACATAGCCGTTTACTGCTTCAAATCAATGTTTTCTCTTGGTTTTAGCCTCTTTCGGGACAAAATGGGTATAATTGGTGTCTAAACACTCCAAATTCAACCCGAACTCTTATAATTAGTCAAATGCATTGATTGTTACATATTTTGACCCTAGAAAGAGTAACATAGCCGTTTACTGCTTCAAATCAATGTTTTCTCTTGGTTTTAGCCTCTTTCGGGACAAAATGGGTATAATTGGTGTCTAAACACTCCAAATTCAACCAGAACTCTTATAATTAGTCAAATGCATTGGATTGTTACATATTTTGACCCTAGAAAGAGTAACATAGCTGTTTACTGCTTCGAATCAATGTTTTCTCTCGGGTTTAACATGTTTTCTCGGTTTAAGCCTATTTTGGGATAAAACGGGTTTAATTGCTGTCTAAACACTCCAATTTCATCCCGAACTCTTACAATTAGTCAAATGCATTGGATTGTTACATATTTTGACCCTAGAAAGAGTAACATAGCCGTTTACTGCTTCAAATCAATGTTTTCTCTTGGTTTTAGCCTCTTTCGGGACAAAATGGGTATAATTGGTGTCTAAACACTCCAAATTCAACCCGAACTCTTATAATTAGTCAAATGCATTGATTGTTACATATTTTGACCCTAGAAAGAGTAACATAGCCGTTTACTGCTTCAAATCAATGTTTTCTCTTGGTTTTAGCCTCTTTCGGGACAAAATGGGTATAATTGGTGTCTAAACACTCCAAATTCAACCCGAACTCTTATAATTAGTCAAATGCATTGGATTGTTACATATTTTGACCCTAGAAAGAGTAACATAGCCGTTTACTGCTTCAAATCAATGTTTTCTCTTGGTTTTAGCCTCTTTCGGGACAAAATGGGTATAATTGGTGTCTAAACACTCCAAATTCAACCCGAACTCTTATAATTAGTCAAATGCATTGGATTGTTACATATTTTGACCCTAGAAAGAGTAACATAGCCGTTTACTGCTTCAAATCAATGTTTTCTCTTGGTTTTAGCCTCTTTCGGGACAAAATGGGTATAATTGGTGTCTAAACACTCCAAATTCAACCCGAACTCTTATAATTAGTCAAATGCATTGGATTGTTACATATTTTGACCCTAGAAAGAGTAACATAGCCGTTTACTGCTTCAAATCAATGTTTTCTCTTGGTTTTAGCCTCTTTCGGGACAAAATGGGTATAATTGGTGTCTAAACACTCCAAATTCAACCCGAACTCTTATAATTAGTCAAATGCATTGGATTGTTACATATTTTGACCCTAGAAAGAGTAACATAGCTGTTTACTGCTTCGAATCAATGTTTTCTCTCGGGTTTAACATGTTTTCTTGGTTTAAGCCTGTTTTGGGATAAAACGGGTTTAATTGCTGTCTAAACACTCCAATTTCATCGCGAACTCTTACAATTAGTCAAATGCATTGGATTGTTACATATTTTGACCCTAGAAAGAGTAACATAGCCGTTTACTGCTTCAAATCAATGTTTTCTCTTGGTTTTAGCCTCTTTCGGGACAAAATGGGTATAATTGGTGTCTAAACACTCCAAATTCAACCCGAACTCTTATAATTAGTCAAATGCATATGATTGTTACATATTTTGACCCTAGAAAGAGTAACATAGCCGTTTACTGCTTCAAATCAATGTTTTCTCTTGGTTTTAGCCTCTTTCGGGACAAAATGGGTATAATTGGTGTCTAAACACTCCAAATTCAACCCGAACTCTTATAATTAGTCAAATGCATTGGATTGTTACATATTTTGACCCTAGAAAGAGTAACATAGCTGTTTACTGCTTCGAATCAATGTTTTCTCTCGGTTTTAACATGTTTTCTCGGTTTAAGCCTGTTTTGGGATAAAACGGGTTTAAGTGTTGTCTAAACACTCCAAATTCATCCCGAACTCTTACAATTAGTCAAATGCATTGGATTGTCACACATTCTGACCCTAGAAACAGTAACAAAGCTGTTTACTGCTTCGAATCAATGTTTTCTCTTGGTTTTAGCCTCTTTCGGGACAAAATGGGTATAATTGGTGTCTAAACACTCCAAATTCAACCCGAACTTTTATAATTAGTCAAATGCATTGGATTGTTACATATTTTGACCCTAGAAAGAGTAACATAGCTGTTTACTGCTTCGAATCAATGTTTTCTCTCAGGTTTAGCCTGTTTTCTCAGTTTAAGCCTGTTTTGAGATAAAACGGGTTTAAGTGTTGTCTAAACACTCCAAATTCATCCTGAACTCTTACAATTAGTCAAATGCATTGGATTGTCACACATTCTGACCCTAGAAACAGTAACAAAGCTGTTTACTGCTTCGAATCAATGTTTTCTCGGTTTTAGCCTCTTTCGGGACAAAATGGGTAAAAGTGGTGTCTAAACACTCCAAATTCAACCCGAACTTTTATAATTAGTCAAATGCATTGGATTGTTACATATTTTGACCCTAGAAAGAATAACATAGCTGTTTACTGCTTCAAATCAATGTTTTCTCTCGGTTTTAGCCTGTTTTCTAAGTTTAAGCCTGTTTTGGGATAAAACGGGTTTAAGTGTTGTCTAAACACTCCAAATTCATCCCGAACTCTTACAATTAGTCAAATGCATTGGATTGTCACACATTCTGACCCTAGAAACAGTAACAAAGCTGTTTACTGCTTCGAATCAATGTTTTCTTGGTTTTAGCCTCTTTAGGGACAAAATGGGTAAAAGTGGTGTCTAAACACTCCAAATTCAACCCGAACTTTTATAAGTAGTCAAATGCATTGGATTGTTACATATTTTGACCCTAGAAAGAATAACATAGCTGTTTACTGCTTCGAATCAATGTTTTCTCTCGGTTTTAGCCTGTTTTCTTGATTTAAGCCTGTTTTGGGATAAAACGGGTTTAAGTGTTGTCTAAACACTCCAAATTCATCCCGAACTCTTACAATTAGTCAAATGCATTGGATTGTCACACATTCTGACCCTAGAAACAGTAACAAAGCTGTTTACTGCTTCGAATCAATGTTTTCTCGGTTTTAGCCTCTTTGGGACAAAATGGGTAAAAGTGGTGTCTAAACACTCCAAATTCAACCCGAACTTTTATAATTAGTCAAATGCATTGGATTGTTACATATTTTGACCCTAGAAAGAATAACATAGCTGTTTACTGCTTCAAATCAATGTTTTCTCTCGGTTTAGCCTGTTTTCTCAGTTTAAGCCTGTTTTGGGATAAAACGGGTTTAAGTGTTGTCTAAACACTCCAAATTCATCCTGAACTTTTACCATTAGTCAAATGCACTGAATTGTCACACATTCTGACCCTAGAAACAGTAACAAAGCTGTTTACTGCTTCGAATCAATGTTTTCTTGGTTTTAGCCTCTTTAGGGACAAAATGGGTAAAAGTGGTGTCTAAACACTCCAAATTCAACCCGAACTTTTATAATTAGTCAAATGCATTGGATTGTTACATATTTTGACCCTAGAAAGAGTAACATAGCTGTTTACTGCTTCGAATCAATGTTTTCTCTCGGTTTTAGCCTGTTTTCTAAGTTTAAGCCTGTTTTGGGATAAAACGGGTTTAAGTGTTGTCTAAACACTCCAAATTCATCCCGAACTCTTACAATTAGTCAAATGCATTGGATTGTCACACATTCTGACCCTAGAAACAGTAACAAAGCTGTTTACTGCTTCGAATCAATGTTTTCTCGGTTTTAGCCTCTTTCGGGACAAAATGGGTAAAAGTGGTGTCTAAACACTCCAAATTCAACCCGAACTTTTATAATTAGTCAAATGCATTGGATTGTTACATATTTTGACCCTAGAAAGAGTAACATAGCTGTTTACTGCTTCGAATCAATGTTTTCTCTCGGTTTTAGCCTGTTTTCTCGGTTTAAGCCTGTTTTGGGATAAAACGGGTTTAAGTGTTGTCTAAACACTCCAAATTCATCCTGAACTCTTACAATTAGTCAAATGCATTGGATTGTCACACATTCTGACCCTAGAAACAGTAACAAAGCTGTTTACTGCTTCGAATCAATGTTTTCTCGGTTTTAGCCTCTTTCGGGACAAAATGGGTAAAAGTGGTGTCTAAACACTCCAAATTCAACCCGAACTTTTATAATTAGTCAAATGCATTGGATTGTTACATATTTTGACCCTAGAAAGAATAACATAGCTGTTTACTGCTTCGAATCAATGTTTTCTCTCGGTTTTAGCCTGTTTTCTAAGTTTAAGCCTGTTTTGGGATAAAACGGGTTTAAGTGTTGTCTAAACACTCCAAATTCATCCCGAACTCTTACAATTAGTCAAATGCATTGGATTGTCACACATTCTGACCCTAGAAACAGTAACAAAGCTGTTTACTGCTTCGAATCAATGTTTTCTCGGTTTTAGCCTCTTTCGGGACAAAATGGGTAAAAGTGGTGTCTAAACACTCCAAATTCAACCCGAACTTTTATAATTAGTCAAATGCATTGGATTGTTACATATTTTGACCCTAGAAAGAGTAACATAGCTGTTTACTGCTTCAAATCAATGTTTTCTCTCGGTTTTAGCCTGTTTTCTTGATTTAAGCCTGTTTTGGGTTTAAAACGGGTTTAAGTGTTGTCTAAACACTCCAAATTCATCCCGAACTCTTACAATTAGTCAAATGCATTGGATTGTCACACATTCTGACCCTAGAAACAGTAACAAAGCTGTTTACTGCTTCGAATCAATGTTTTCTCGGTTTTAGCCTCTTTCGGGACAAAATGGGTAAAAGTGGTGTCTAAACACTCCAAATTCAACCCGAACTTTTATAATTAGTCAAATGCATTGGATTGTTACATATTTTGACCCTAGAAAGAGTAACATAGCTGTTTACTGCTTCGAATCAATGTTTTCTCTCGGTTTAGCCTGTTTTCTCAGTTTAAGCCTGTTTTGGGATAAAACGGGTTTAAGTGTTGTCTAAACACTCCAAATTCATCCTGAACTCTTACAATTAGTCAAATGCATTGGATTGTCACACATTCTGACCCTAGAAACAGTAACAAAGCTGTTTACTGCTTCGAATCAATGTTTTCTTGGTTTTAGCCTCTTTAGGGACAAAATGGGTAAAAGTGGTGTCTAAACACTCCAAATTCAACCCGAACTTTTATAAGTAGTCAAATGCATTGGATTGTTACATATTTTGACCCTAGAAAGAATAACATAGCTGTTTACTGCTTCGAATCAATGTTTTCTCTCGGTTTTAGCCTGTTTTCTAAGTTTAAGCCTGTTTTGGGATAAAACGGGTTTAAGTGTTGTCTAAACACTCCAAATTCATCCCGAACTCTTACAATTAGTCAAATGCATTGGATTGTCACACATTCTGACCCTAGAAACAGTAACAAAGCTGTTTACTGCTTCGAATCAATGTTTTCTCGGTTTTAGCCTCTTTGGGACAAAATGGGTAAAAGTGGTGTCTAAACACTCCAAATTCAACCCGAACTTTTATAATTAGTCAAATGCATTGGATTGTTACATATTTTGACCCTAGAAAGAGTAACATAGCTGTTTACTGCTTCGAATCAATGTTTTCTCTCGGTTTAGCCTGTTTTCTCAGTTTAAGCCTGTTTTGGGATAAAACGGGTTTAAGTGTTGTCTAAACACTCCAAATTCATCCTGAACTCTTACAATTAGTCAAATGCATTGGATTGTCACACATTCTGACCCTAGAAACAGTAACAAAGCTGTTTACTGCTTCGAATCAATGTTTTCTCGGTTTTAGCCTCTTTCGGGACAAAATGGGTAAAAGTGGTGTCTAAACACTCCAAATTCAACCCGAACTTTTATAATTAGTCAAATGCATTGGATTGTTACATATTTTGACCCTAGAAAGAGTAACATAGCTGTTTACTGCTTCGAATCAATGTTTTCTCTCGGTTTAGCCTGTTTTCTCAGTTTAAGCCTGTTTTGGGATAAAACGGGTTTAAGTGTTGTCTAAACACTCCAAATTCATCCCGAACTCTTACAATTAGTCAAATGCATTGGATTGTCACACATTCTGACCCTAGAAACAGTAACAAAGCTGTTTACTGCTTCGAATCAATGTTTTCTCGGTTTTAGCCTCTTTAGGGACAAAATGGGTAAAAGTGGTGTCTAAACACTCCAAATTCAACCCGAACTTTTATAATTAGTCAAATGCATTGGATTGTTACATATTTTGACCCTAGAAAGAGTAACATAGCTGTTTACTGCTTCGAATCAATGTTTTCTCTCGGTTTTAGCCTGTTTTCTCAGTTTAAGCCTGTTTTGGGATAAAACGGGTTTAAGTGTTGTCTAAACACTCCAAATTCATCCTGAACTCTTACAATTAGTCAAATGCATTGGATTGTCACACATTCTGACCCTAGAAACAGTAACAAAGCTGTTTACTGCTTCGAATCAATGTTTTCTCGGTTTTAGCCTCTTTCGGGACAAAATGGGTAAAAGTGGTGTCTAAACACTCCAAATTCAACCCGAACTTTTATAATTAGTCAAATGCATTGGATTGTTACATATTTTGACCCTAGAAAGAATAACATAGCTGTTTACTGCTTCGAATCAATGTTTTCTCTCGGTTTTAGCCTGTTTTCTAAGTTTAAGCCTGTTTTGGGATAAAACGGGTTTAAGTGTTGTCTAAACACTCCAAATTCATCCCGAACTCTTACAATTAGTCAAATGCATTGGATTGTCACACATTCTGACCCTAGAAACAGTAACAAAGCTGTTTACTGCTTCGAATCAATGTTTTCTCGGTTTTAGCCTCTTTCGGGACAAAATGGGTAAAAGTGGTGTCTAAACACTCCAAATTCAACCCGAACTTTTATAATTAGTCAAATGCATTGGATTGTTACATATTTTGACCCTAGAAAGAATAACATAGCTGTTTACTGCTTCAAATCAATGTTTTCTCTCGGTTTTAGCCTGTTTTCTTGATTTAAGCCTGTTTTGGGTTTAAAACGGGTTTAAGTGTTGTCTAAACACTCCAAATTCATCCCGAACTCTTACAATTAGTCAAATGCATTGGATTGTCACACATTCTGACCCTAGAAACAGTAACAAAGCTGTTTACTGCTTCGAATCAATGTTTTCTCGGTTTTAGCCTCTTTCGGGACAAAATGGGTAAAAGTGGTGTCTAAACACTCCAAATTCAACCCGAACTTTTATAATTAGTCAAATGCATTGGATTGTTACATATTTTGACCCTAGAAAGAGTAACATAGCTGTTTACTGCTTCGAATCAATGTTTTCTCTCGGTTTAGCCTGTTTTCTCAGTTTAAGCCTGTTTTGGGATAAAACGGGTTTAAGTGTTGTCTAAACACTCCAAATTCATCCTGAACTCTTACAATTAGTCAAATGCATTGGATTGTCACACATTCTGACCCTAGAAACAGTAACAAAGCTGTTTACTGCTTCGAATCAATGTTTTCTTGGTTTTAGCCTCTTTAGGGACAAAATGGGTAAAAGTGGTGTCTAAACACTCCAAATTCAACCCGAACTTTTATAATTAGTCAAATGCATTGGATTGTTACATATTTTGACCCTAGAAAGAATAACATAGCTGTTTACTGCTTCGAATCAATGTTTTCTCTCGGTTTTAGCCTGTTTTCTAAGTTTAAGCCTGTTTTGGGATAAAACGGGTTTAAGTGTTGTCTAAACACTCCAAATTCATCCCGAACTCTTACAATTAGTCAAATGCATTGGATTGTCACACATTCTGACCCTAGAAACAGTAACAAAGCTGTTTACTGCTTCGAATCAATGTTTTCTCGGTTTTAGCCTCTTTAGGGACAAAATGGGTAAAAGTGGTGTCTAAACACTCCAAATTCAACCCGAACTTTATAATTAGTCAAATGCATTGGATTGTTACATATTTTGACCCTAGAAAGAGTAACATAGCTGTTTACTGCTTCGAATCAATGTTTTCTCTCGGTTTTAGCCTGTTTTCTCAGTTTAAGCCTGTTTTGGGATAAAACGGGTTTAAGTGTTGTCTAAACACTCCAAATTCATCCCGAACTCTTACAATTAGTCAAATGCATTGGATTGTCACACATTCTGACCCTAGAAACAGTAACAAAGCTGTTTACTGCTTCGAATCAATGTTTTCTCGGTTTTAGCCTCTTTCGGGACAAAATGGGTAAAAGTGGTGTCTAAACACTCCAAATTCAACCCGAACTTTTATAATTAGTCAAATGCATTGGATTGTTACATATTTTGACCCTAGAAAGAGTAACATAGCTGTTTACTGCTTCGAATCAATGTTTTCTCTCGGGTTTAGCCTGTTTTCTCAGTTTAAGCCTGTTTTGGGATAAAACGGGTTTAAGTGTTGTCTAAACACTCCAAATTCATCCTGAACTCTTACAATTAGTCAAATGCATTGGATTGTCACACATTCTGACCCTAGAAACAGTAACAAAGCTGTTTACTGCTTCGAATCAATGTTTTCTTGGTTTTAGCCTCTTTTAGGACAAAATGGGTAAAAGTGGTGTCTAAACACTCCAAATTCAACCCGAACTTTTATAATTAGTCAAATGCATTGGATTGTTACATATTTTGACCCTAGAAAGAATAACATAGCTGTTTACTGCTTCGAATCAATGTTTTCTCTCGGTTTTAGCCTGTTTTCTAAGTTTAAGCCTGTTTTGGGATAAAACGGGTTTAAGTGTTGTCTAAACACTCCAAATTCATCCCGAACTCTTACAATTAGTCAAATGCATTGGATTGTCACACATTCTGACCCTAGAAACAGTAACAAAGCTGTTTACTGCTTCGAATCAATGTTTTCTTGGTTTTAGCCTCTTTAGGGACAAAATGGGTAAAAGTGGTGTCTAAACACTCCAAATTCAACCCGAACTTTTATAATTAGTCAAATGCATTGGATTGTTACATATTTTGACCCTAGAAAGAATAACATAGCTGTTTACTGCTTCGAATCAATGTTTTCTCTCGGTTTTAGCCTGTTTTCTTGTTTAAGCCTGTTTTGGGATAAAACGGGTTTAAGTGTTGTCTAAACACTCCAAATTCATCCCGAACTCTTACAATTAGTCAAATGCATTGGATTGTCACACATTCTGACCCTAGAAACAGTAACAAAGCTGTTTACTGCTTCGAATCAATGTTTTCTCGGTTTTAGCCTCTTTCGGGACAAAATGGGTAAAAGTGGTGTCTAAACACTCCAAATTCAACCCGAACTTTTATAATTAGTCAAATGCATTGGATTGTTACATATTTTGACCCTAGAAAGAATAACATAGCTGTTTACTGCTTCGAATCAATGTTTTCTCTCGGGTTTAGCCTGTTTTCTCAGTTTAAGCCTGTTTTGGGATAAAACGGGTTTAAGTGTTGTCTAAACACTCCAAATTCATCCTGAACTCTTACAATTAGTCAAATGCATTGGATTGTCACACATTCTGACCCTAGAAACAGTAACAAAGCTGTTTACTGCTTCGAATCAATGTTTTCTCGGTTTTAGCCTCTTTCGGGACAAAATGGGTAAAAGTGGTGTCTAAACACTCCAAATTCAACCCGAACTTTTATAAGTAGTCAAATGCATTGGATTGTTACATATTTTGACCCTAGAAAGAATAACATAGCTGTTTACTGCTTCGAATCAATGTTTTCTCTCGGTTTTAGCCTGTTTTCTAAGTTTAAGCCTGTTTTGGGATAAAACGGGTTTAAGTGTTGTCTAAACACTCCAAATTCATCCCGAACTCTTACAATTAGTCAAATGCATTGGATTGTCACACATTCTGACCCTAGAAACAGTAACAAATCTGTTTACTGCTTCGAATCAATGTTTTCTCGGTTTTAGCCTCTTTTAGGACAAAATGGGTAAAAGTGGTGTCTAAACACTCCAAATTCAACCCGAACTTTTATAAGTAGTCAAATGCATTGGATTGTTACATATTTTGACCCTAGAAAGAATAACATAGCTGTTTACTGCTTCGAATCAATGTTTTCTCTCGGTTTTAGCCTGTTTTCTCAGTTTAAGCCTGTTTTGGGATAAAACGGGTTTAAGTGTTGTCTAAACACTCCAAATTCATCCCGAACTCTTACAATTAGTCAAATGCATTGGATTGTCACACATTCTGACCCTAGAAACAGTAACAAAGCTGTTTACTGCTTCGAATCAATGTTTTCTCGGTTTTAGCCTCTTTCGGGACAAAATGGGTAAAAGTGGTGTCTAAACACTCCAAATTCAACCCGAACTTTTATAATTAGTCAAATGCATTGGATTGTTACATATTTTGACCCTAGAAAGAGTAACATAGCTGTTTACTGCTTCGAATCAATGTTTTCTCTCGGTTTTAGCCTGTTTTCTCGGTTTAAGCCTGTTTTGGGATAAAACGGGTTTAAGTGTTGTCTAAACACTCCAAATTCATCCCGAACTCTTACAATTAGTCAAATGCATTGGATTGTCACACATTCTGACCCTAGAAACAGTAACAAAGCTGTTTACTGCTTCGAATCAATGTTTTCTCGGTTTTAGCCTCTTTAGGGACAAAATGGGTAAAAGTGGTGTCTAAACACTCCAAATTCAACCCGAACTTTTATAATTAGTCAAATGCATTGGATTGTTACATATTTTGACCCTAGAAAGAATAACATAGCTGTTTACTGCTTCGAATCAATGTTTTCTCTCGGTTTTAGCCTGTTTTCTAAGTTTAAGCCTGTTTTGGGATAAAACGGGTTTAAGTGTTGTCTAAACACTCCAAATTCATCCCGAACTCTTACAATTAGTCAAATGCATTGGATTGTCACACATTCTGACCCTAGAAACAGTAACAAAGCTGTTTACTGCTTCGAATCAATGTTTTCTCGGTTTTAGCCTCTTTAGGGACAAAATGGGTAAAAGTGGTGTCTAAACACTCCAAATTCAACCCGAACTTTTATAATTAGTCAAATGCATTGGATTGTTACATATTTTGACCCTAGAAAGAATAACATAGCTGTTTACTGCTTCAAATCAATGTTTTCTCTCGGTTTTAGCCTGTTTTCTTGATTTAAGCCTGTTTTGGGATAAAACGGGTTTAAGTGTTGTCTAAACACTCCAAATTCATCCCGAACTCTTACAATTAGTCAAATGCATTGGATTGTCACACATTCTGACCCTAGAAACAGTAACAAAGCTGTTTACTGCTTCGAATCAATGTTTTCTCGGTTTTAGCCTCTTTTAGGACAAAATGGGTAAAAGTGGTGTCTAAACACTCCAAATTCAACCCGAACTTTTATAATTAGTCAAATGCATTGGATTGTTACATATTTTGACCCTAGAAAGAGTAACATAGCTGTTTACTGCTTCGAATCAATGTTTTCTCTCGGTTTTAGCCTGTTTTCTCAGTTTAAGCCTGTTTTGGGATAAAACGGGTTTAAGTGTTGTCTAAACACTCCAAATTCATCCTGAACTCTTACAATTAGTCAAATGCATTGGATTGTCACACATTCTGACCCTAGAAACAGTAACAAAGCTGTTTACTGCTTCGAATCAATGTTTTCTTGGTTTTAGCCTCTTTAGGGACAAAATGGGTAAAAGTGGTGTCTAAACACTCCAAATTCAACCCGAACTTTTATAATTAGTCAAATGCATTGGATTGTTACATATTTTGACCCTAGAAAGAATAACATAGCTGTTTACTGCTTCGAATCAATGTTTTCTCTCGGTTTTAGCCTGTTTTCTAAGTTTAAGCCTGTTTTGGGATAAAACGGGTTTAAGTGTTGTCTAAACACTCCAAATTCATCCCGAACTCTTACAATTAGTCAAATGCATTGGATTGTCACACATTCTGACCCTAGAAACAGTAACAAAGCTGTTTACTGCTTCGAATCAATGTTTTCTCGGTTTTAGCCTCTTTAGGGACAAAATGGGTAAAAGTGGTGTCTAAACACTCCAAATTCAACCCGAACTTTTATAATTAGTCAAATGCATTGGATTGTTACATATTTTGACCCTAGAAAGAGTAACATAGCTGTTTACTGCTTCGAATCAATGTTTTCTCTCGGTTTTAGCCTGTTTTCTCAGTTTAAGCCTGTTTTGGGATAAAACGGGTTTAAGTGTTGTCTAAACACTCCAAATTCATCCTGAACTCTTACAATTAGTCAAATGCATTGGATTGTCACACATTCTGACCCTAGAAACAGTAACAAAGCTGTTTACTGCTTCGAATCAATGTTTTCTCGGTTTTAGCCTCTTTCGGGACAAAATGGGTAAAAGTGGTGTCTAAACACTCCAAATTCAACCCGAACTTTTATAATTAGTCAAATGCATTGGATTGTTACATATTTTGACCCTAGAAAGAGTAACATAGCTGTTTACTGCTTCGAATCAATGTTTTCTCTCGGTTTAGCCTGTTTTCTCAGTTTAAGCCTGTTTTGGGATAAAACGGGTTTAAGTGTTGTCTAAACACTCCAAATTCATCCCGAACTCTTACAATTAGTCAAATGCATTGGATTGTCACACATTCTGACCCTAGAAACAGTAACAAAGCTGTTTACTGCTTCGAATCAATGTTTTCTCGGTTTTAGCCTCTTTAGGGACAAAATGGGTAAAAGTGGTGTCTAAACACTCCAAATTCAACCCGAACTTTTATAATTAGTCAAATGCATTGGATTGTTACATATTTTGACCCTAGAAAGAATAACATAGCTGTTTACTGCTTCGAATCAATGTTTTCTCTCGGTTTTAGCCTGTTTTCTAAGTTTAAGCCTGTTTTGGGATAAAACGGGTTTAAGTGTTGTCTAAACACTCCAAATTCATCCCGAACTCTTACAATTAGTCAAATGCATTGGATTGTCACACATTCTGACCCTAGAAACAGTAACAAAGCTGTTTACTGCTTCGAATCAATGTTTTCTCGGTTTTAGCCTCTTTAGGGACAAAATGGGTAAAAGTGGTGTCTAAACACTCCAAATTCAACCCGAACTTTTATAATTAGTCAAATGCATTGGATTGTTACATATTTTGACCCTAGAAAGAATAACATAGCTGTTTACTGCTTCGAATCAATGTTTTCTCTCGGTTTTAGCCTGTTTTCTTGATTTAAGCCTGTTTTGGGATAAAACGGGTTTAAGTGTTGTCTAAACACTCCAAATTCATCCCGAACTCTTACAATTAGTCAAATGCATTGGATTGTCACACATTCTGACCCTAGAAACAGTAACAAAGCTGTTTACTGCTTCGAATCAATGTTTTCTCGGTTTTAGCCTCTTTAGGGACAAAATGGGTAAAAGTGGTGTCTAAACACTCCAAATTCAACCCGAACTTTTATAAGTAGTCAAATGCATTGGATTGTTACATATTTTGACCCTAGAAAGAATAACATAGCTGTTTACTGCTTCGAATCAATGTTTTCTCTCGGTTTTAGCCTGTTTTCTAAGTTTAAGCCTGTTTTGGGATAAAACGGGTTTAAGTGTTGTCTAAACACTCCAAATTCATCCCGAACTCTTACAATTAGTCAAATGCATTGGATTGTCACACATTCTGACCCTAGAAACAGTAACAAAGCTGTTTACTGCTTCGAATCAATGTTTTCTTGGTTTTAGCCTCTTTAGGGACAAAATGGGTAAAAGTGGTGTCTAAACACTCCAAATTCAACCCGAACTTTTATAATTAGTCAAATGCATTGGATTGTTACATATTTTGACCCTAGAAAGAGTAACATAGCTGTTTACTGCTTCGAATCAATGTTTTCTCTCGGTTTTAGCCTGTTTTCTCAGTTTAAGCCTGTTTTGGGATAAAACGGGTTTAAGTGTTGTCTAAACACTCCAAATTCATCCTGAACTCTTACAATTAGTCAAATGCATTGGATTGTCACACATTCTGACCCTAGAAACAGTAACAAAGCTGTTTACTGCTTCGAATCAATGTTTTCTTGGTTTTAGCCTCTTTAGGGACAAAATGGGTAAAAGTGGTGTCTAAACACTCCAAATTCAACCCGAACTTTTATAAGTAGTCAAATGCATTGGATTGTTACATATTTTGACCCTAGAAAGAATAACATAGCTGTTTACTGCTTCGAATCAATGTTTTCTCTCGGTTTTAGCCTGTTTTCTAAGTTTAAGCCTGTTTTGGGATAAAACGGGTTTAAGTGTTGTCTAAACACTCCAAATTCATCCCGAACTCTTACAATTAGTCAAATGCATTGGATTGTCACACATTCTGACCCTAGAAACAGTAACAAAGCTGTTTACTGCTTCGAATCAATGTTTTCTCGGTTTTAGCCTCTTTCGGGACAAAATGGGTAAAAGTGGTGTCTAAACACTCCAAATTCAACCCGAACTTTTATAATTAGTCAAATGCATTGGATTGTTACATATTTTGACCCTAGAAAGAGTAACATAGCTGTTTACTACTTCGAATCAATGTTTTCTCTCGGGTTTAGCCTGTTTTCTCAGTTTAAGCCTGTTTTGAGATAAAACGGGTTTAAGTGTTGTCTAAACACTCCAAATTCATCCTGAACTCTTACAATTAGTCAAATGCATTGGATTGTCACACATTCTGACCCTAGAAACAGTAACAAAGCTGTTTACTGCTTCGAATCAATGTTTTCTTGGTTTTAGCCTCTTTAGGGACAAAATGGGTAAAAGTGGTGTCTAAACACTCCAAATTCAACCCGAACTTTTATAAGTAGTCAAATGCATTGGATTGTTACATATTTTGACCCTAGAAAGAATAACATAGCTGTTTACTGCTTCGAATCAATGTTTTCTCTCGGTTTTAGCCTGTTTTCTAAGTTTAAGCCTGTTTTGGGATAAAACGGGTTTAAGTGTTGTCTAAACACTCCAAATTCATCCCGAACTCTTACAATTAGTCAAATGCATTGGATTGTCACACATTCTGACCCTAGAAACAGTAACAAAGCTGTTTACTGCTTCGAATCAATGTTTTCTTGGTTTTAGCCTCTTTAGGGACAAAATGGGTAAAAGTGGTGTCTAAACACTCCAAATTCAACCCGAACTTTTATAATTAGTCAAATGCATTGGATTGTTACATATTTTGACCCTAGAAAGAGTAACATAGCTGTTTACTGCTTCGAATCAATGTTTTCTCTCGGTTTAGCCTGTTTTCTCAGTTTAAGCCTGTTTTGAGATAAAACGGGTTTAAGTGTTGTCTAAACACTCCAAATTCATCCTGAACTCTTACAATTAGTCAAATGCATTGGATTGTCACACATTCTGACCCTAGAAACAGTAACAAAGCTGTTTACTGCTTCGAATCAATGTTTTCTTGGTTTTAGCCTCTTTAGGGACAAAATGGGTAAAAGTGGTGTCTAAACACTCCAAATTCAACCCGAACTTTTATAATTAGTCAAATGCATTGGATTGTTACATATTTTGACCCTAGAAAGAATAACATAGCTGTTTACTGCTTCGAATCAATGTTTTCTCTCGGTTTTAGCCTGTTTTCTAAGTTTAAGCCTGTTTTGGGATAAAACGGGTTTAAGTGTTGTCTAAACACTCCAAATTCATCCCGAACTCTTACAATTAGTCAAATGCATTGGATTGTCACACATTCTGACCCTAGAAACAGTAACAAAGCTGTTTACTGCTTCGAATCAATGTTTTCTCGGTTTTAGCCTCTTTCGGGACAAAATGGGTAAAAGTGGTGTCTAAACACTCCAAATTCAACCCGAACTTTTATAATTAGTCAAATGCATTGGATTGTTACATATTTTGACCCTAGAAAGAGTAACATAGCTGTTTACTGCTTCGAATCAATGTTTTCTCTCGGTTTTAGCCTGTTTTCTCAGTTTAAGCCTGTTTTGGGATAAAACGGGTTTAAGTGTTGTCTAAACACTCCAAATTCATCCTGAACTCTTACAATTAGTCAAATGCATTGGATTGTCACACATTCTGACCCTAGAAACAGTAACAAAGCTGTTTACTGCTTCGAATCAATGTTTTCTTGGTTTTAGCCTCTTTAGGGACAAAATGGGTAAAAGTGGTGTCTAAACACTCCAAATTCAACCCGAACTTTTATAATTAGTCAAATGCATTGGATTGTTACATATTTTGACCCTAGAAAGAATAACATAGCTGTTTACTGCTTCGAATCAATGTTTTCTCTCGGTTTTAGCCTGTTTTCTAAGTTTAAGCCTGTTTTGGGATAAAACGGGTTTAAGTGTTGTCTAAACACTCCAAATTCATCCCGAACTCTTACAATTAGTCAAATGCATTGGATTGTCACACATTCTGACCCTAGAAACAGTAACAAAGCTGTTTACTGCTTCGAATCAATGTTTTCTTGGTTTTAGCCTCTTTAGGGACAAAATGGGTAAAAGTGGTGTCTAAACACTCCAAATTCAACCCGAACTTTTATAATTAGTCAAATGCATTGGATTGTTACATATTTTGACCCTAGAAAGAATAACATAGCTGTTTACTGCTTCGAATCAATGTTTTCTCTCGGTTTTAGCCTGTTTTCTAAGTTTAAGCCTGTTTTGGGATAAAACGGGTTTAAGTGTTGTCTAAACACTCCAAATTCATCCCGAACTCTTACAATTAGTCAAATGCATTGGATTGTCACACATTCTGACCCTAGAAACAGTAACAAAGCTGTTTACTGCTTCGAATCAATGTTTTCTTGGTTTTAGCCTCTTTAGGGACAAAATGGGTAAAAGTGGTGTCTAAACACTCCAAATTCAACCCGAACTCTTATAATTAGTCAAATGCATTGGATTGTTACATATTTTGACCCTAGAAAGAGTAACATAGCTGTTTACTGCTTCGAATCAATGTTTTCTCTCGGTTTTAGCCTGTTTTCTTGGTTTAAGCCTGTTTTGGGATAAAACGGGTTTAAGTGTTGTCTAAACACTCCAAATTCATCCCGAACTCTTACAATTAGTCAAATGCATTGGATTGTCACACATTCTGACCCTAGAAACAGTAACAAAGCTGTTTACTGCTTCGAATCAATGTTTTCTTGGTTTTAGCCTGTTTTGGGATAAAACGGGTTTAAGTGTTGTCTAAACACTCCAAATTCATCCTGAACTCTTACAATTAGTCAAATGCATTGGATTGTCACACATTCTGACCCTAGAAACAGTAACAAAGCTGTTTACTGCTTCGAATCAATGTTTTCTCGGTTTTAGCCTCTTTAGGGACAAAATGGGTAAAAGTGGTGTCTAAACACTCCAAATTCAACCCGAACTTTTATAATTAGTCAAATGCATTGGATTGTTACATATTTTGACCCTAGAAAGAATAACATAGCTGTTTACTGCTTCGAATCAATGTTTTCTCTCGGTTTTAGCCTGTTTTCTAAGTTTAAGCCTGTTTTGGGATAAAACGGGTTTAAGTGTTGTCTAAACACTCCAAATTCATCCCGAACTCTTACAATTAGTCAAATGCATTGGATTGTCACACATTCTGACCCTAGAAACAGTAACAAAGCTGTTTACTGCTTCGAATCAATGTTTTCTTGGTTTTAGCCTCTTTAGGGACAAAATGGGTAAAAGTGGTGTCTAAACACTCCAAATTCAACCCGAACTTTTATAATTAGTCAAATGCATTGGATTGTTACATATTTTGACCCTAGAAAGAGTAACATAGCTGTTTACTGCTTCGAATCAATGTTTTCTCTCGGTTTTAGCCTGTTTTCTTGGTTTAAGCCTGTTTTGGGATAAAACGGGTTTAAGTGTTGTCTAAACACTCCAAATTCATCCCGAACTCTTACAATTAGTCAAATGCATTGGATTGTCACACATTCTGACCCTAGAAACAGTAACAAAGCTGTTTACTGCTTCGAATCAATGTTTTCTTGGTTTTAGCCTCTTTAGGGACAAAATGGGTAAAAGTGGTGTCTAAACACTCCAAATTCAACCCGAACTTTTATAATTAGTCAAATGCATTGGATTGTTACATATTTTGACCCTAGAAAGAGTAACATAGCTGTTTACTGCTTCGAATCAATGTTTTCTCTCGGTTTTAGCCTGTTTTCTAAGTTTAAGCCTGTTTTGGGATAAAACGGGTTTAAGTGTTGTCTAAACACTCCAAATTCATCCGAACTCTTACAATTAGTCAAATGCATTGGATTGTCACACATTCTGACCCTAGAAACAGTAACAAAGCTGTTTACTGCTTCGAATCAATGTTTTCTTGGTTTTAGCCTCTTTAGGGACAAAATGGGTAAAAGTGGTGTCTAAACACTCCAAATTCAACCCGAACTTTTATAAGTAGTCAAATGCATTGGATTGTTACATATTTTGACCCTAGAAAGAATAACATAGCTGTTTACTGCTTCGAATCAATGTTTTCTCTCGGTTTTAGCCTGTTTTCTAAGTTTAAGCCTGTTTTGGGATAAAACGGGTTTAAGTGTTGTCTAAACACTCCAAATTCATCCCGAACTCTTACAATTAGTCAAATGCATTGGATTGTCACACATTCTGACCCTAGAAACAGTAACAAAGCTGTTTACTGCTTCGAATCAATGTTTTCTCGGTTTTAGCCTCTTTAGGACAAAATGGGTAAAAGTGGTGTCTAAACACTCCAAATTCAACCCGAACTTTTATAATTAGTCAAATGCATTGGATTGTTACATATTTTGACCCTAGAAAGAGTAACATAGCTGTTTACTGCTTCGAATCAATGTTTTCTCTCGGTTTTAGCCTGTTTTCTCAGTTTAAGCCTGTTTTGGGATAAAACGGGTTTAAGTGTTGTCTAAACACTCCAAATTCATCCCGAACTCTTACAATTAGTCAAATGCATTGGATTGTCACACATTCTGACCCTAGAAACAGTAACAAAGCTGTTTACTGCTTCGAATCAATGTTTTCTCGGTTTTAGCCTCTTTCGGGACAAAATGGGTAAAAGTGGTGTCTAAACACTCCAAATTCAACCCGAACTTTTATAATTAGTCAAATGCATTGGATTGTTACATATTTTGACCCTAGAAAGAATAACATAGCTGTTTACTGCTTCGAATCAATGTTTTCTCTCGGTTTTAGCCTGTTTTCTAAGTTTAAGCCTGTTTTGGGATAAAACGGGTTTAAGTGTTGTCTAAACACTCCAAATTCATCCCGAACTCTTACAATTAGTCAAATGCATTGGATTGTCACACATTCTGACCCTAGAAACAGTAACAAAGCTGTTTACTGCTTCGAATCAATGTTTTCTCGGTTTTAGCCTCTTTCGGGACAAAATGGGTAAAAGTGGTGTCTAAACACTCCAAATTCAACCCGAACTTTTATAATTAGTCAAATGCATTGGATTGTTACATATTTTGACCCTAGAAAGAGTAACATAGCTGTTTACTGCTTCGAATCAATGTTTTCTCTCGGTTTTAGCCTGTTTTCTAAGTTTAAGCCTGTTTTGGGATAAAACGGGTTTAAGTGTTGTCTAAACACTCCAAATTCATCCCGAACTCTTACAATTAGTCAAATGCATTGGATTGTCACACATTCTGACCCTAGAAACAGTAACAAAGCTGTTTACTGCTTCGAATCAATGTTTTCTCGGTTTTAGCCTCTTTAGGGACAAAATGGGTAAAAGTGGTGTCTAAACACTCCAAATTCAACCCGAACTTTTATAATTAGTCAAATGCATTGGATTGTTACATATTTTGACCCTAGAAAGAATAACATAGCTGTTTACTGCTTCGAATCAATGTTTTCTCTCGGTTTTAGCCTGTTTTCTCAGTTTAAGCCTGTTTTGGGATAAAACGGGTTTAAGTGTTGTCTAAACACTCCAAATTCATCCTGAACTCTTACAATTAGTCAAATGCATTGGATTGTCACACATTCTGACCCTAGAAACAGTAACAAAGCTGTTTACTGCTTCGAATCAATGTTTTCTTGGTTTTAGCCTCTTTAGGGACAAAATGGGTAAAAGTGGTGTCTAAACACTCCAAATTCAACCCGAACTTTTATAATTAGTCAAATGCATTGGATTGTTACATATTTTGACCCTAGAAAGAATAACATAGCTGTTTACTGCTTCGAATCAATGTTTTCTCTCGGTTTTAGCCTGTTTTCTTGATTTAAGCCTGTTTTGGGATAAAACGGGTTTAAGTGTTGTCTAAACACTCCAAATTCATCCCGAACTCTTACAATTAGTCAAATGCATTGGATTGTCACACATTCTGACCCTAGAAACAGTAACAAAGCTGTTTACTGCTTCGAATCAATGTTTTCTCGGTTTTAGCCTCTTTCAGGACAAAATGGGTAAAAGTGGTGTCTAAACACTCCAAATTCAACCCGAACTTTTATAATTAGTCAAATGCATTGGATTGTTACATATTTTGACCCTAGAAAGAGTAACATAGCTGTTTACTGCTTCGAATCAATGTTTTCTCTCGGTTTTAGCCTGTTTTCTCAGTTTAAGCCTGTTTTGGGATAAAACGGGTTTAAGTGTTGTCTAAACACTCCAAATTCATCCTGAACTCTTACAATTAGTCAAATGCATTGGATTGTCACACATTCTGACCCTAGAAACAGTAACAAAGCTGTTTACTGCTTCGAATCAATGTTTTCTTGGTTTTAGCCTCTTTAGGGACAAAATGGGTAAAAGTGGTGTCTAAACACTCCAAATTCAACCCGAACTTTTATAATTAGTCAAATGCATTGGATTGTTACATATTTTGACCCTAGAAAGAATAACATAGCTGTTTACTGCTTCGAATCAATGTTTTCTCTCGGTTTTAGCCTGTTTTCTAAGTTTAAGCCTGTTTTGGGATAAAACGGGTTTAAGTGTTGTCTAAACACTCCAAATTCATCCTGAACTCTTACAATTAGTCAAATGCATTGGATTGTCACACATTCTGACCCTAGAAACAGTAACAAAGCTGTTTACTGCTTCGAATCAATGTTTTCTTGGTTTTAGCCTCTTTAGGGACAAAATGGGTAAAAGTGGTGTCTAAACACTCCAAATTCAACCCGAACTTTTATAATTAGTCAAATGCATTGGATTGTTACATATTTTGACCCTAGAAAGAATAACATAGCTGTTTACTGCTTCGAATCAATGTTTTCTCTCGGTTTTAGCCTGTTTTCTAAGTTTAAGCCTGTTTTGGGATAAAACGGGTTTAAGTGTTGTCTAAACACTCCAAATTCATCCCGAACTCTTACAATTAGTCAAATGCATTGGATTGTCACACATTCTGACCCTAGAAACAGTAACAAAGCTGTTTACTGCTTCGAATCAATGTTTTCTTGGTTTTAGCCTCTTTAGGGACAAAATGGGTAAAAGTGGTGTCTAAACACTCCAAATTCAACCCGAACTTTTATAATTAGTCAAATGCATTGGATTGTTACATATTTTGACCCTAGAAAGAGTAACATAGCTGTTTACTACTTCGAATCAATGTTTTCTCTCGGTTTAGCCTGTTTTCTCAGTTTAAGCCTGTTTTGAGATAAAACGGGTTTAAGTGTTGTCTAAACACTCCAAATTCATCCTGAACTCTTACAATTAGTCAAATGCATTGGATTGTCACACATTCTGACCCTAGAAACAGTAACAAAGCTGTTTACTGCTTCGAATCAATGTTTTCTTGGTTTTAGCCTCTTTAGGGACAAAATGGGTAAAAGTGGTGTCTAAACACTCCAAATTCAACCCGAACTTTTATAATTAGTCAAATGCATTGGATTGTTACATATTTTGACCCTAGAAAGAATAACATAGCTGTTTACTGCTTCGAATCAATGTTTTCTCTCGGTTTTAGCCTGTTTTCTAAGTTTAAGCCTGTTTTGGGATAAAACGGGTTTAAGTGTTGTCTAAACACTCCAAATTCATCCCGAACTCTTACAATTAGTCAAATGCATTGGATTGTCACACATTCTGACCCTAGAAACAGTAACAAAGCTGTTTACTGCTTCGAATCAATGTTTTCTTGGTTTTAGCCTCTTTAGGGACAAAATGGGTAAAAGTGGTGTCTAAACACTCCAAATTCAACCCGAACTTTTATAATTAGTCAAATGCATTGGATTGTTACATATTTTGACCCTAGAAAGAATAACATAGCTGTTTACTGCTTCGAATCAATGTTTTCTCTCGGTTTTAGCCTGTTTTCTAAGTTTAAGCCTGTTTTGGGATAAAACGGGTTTAAGTGTTGTCTAAACACTCCAAATTCATCCCGAACTCTTACAATTAGTCAAATGCATTGGATTGTCAGACATTCTGACCCTAGAAACAGTAACAAAGCTGTTTACTGCTTCGAATCAATGTTTTCTTGGTTTTAGCCTCTTTAGGGACAAAATGGGTAAAAGTGGTGTCTAAACACTCCAAATTCAACCCGAACTTTTATAAGTAGTCAAATGCATTGGATTGTTACATATTTTGACCCTAGAAAGAATAACATAGCTGTTTACTGCTTCAAATCAATGTTTTCTCTCGGTTTTAGCCTGTTTTCTTGATTTAAGCCTGTTTTGGGTTTAAAACGGGTTTAAGTGTTGTCTAAACACTCCAAATTCATCCCGAACTCTTACAATTAGTCAAATGCATTGGATTGTCACACATTCTGACCCTAGAAACAGTAACAAAGCTGTTTACTGCTTCGAATCAATGTTTTCTCGGTTTTAGCCTCTTTCAGGACAAAATGGGTAAAAGTGGTGTCTAAACACTCCAAATTCAACCCGAACTTTTATAATTAGTCAAATGCATTGGATTGTTACATATTTTGACCCTAGAAAGAGTAACATAGCTGTTTACTGCTTCGAATCAATGTTTTCTCTCGGTTTTAGCCTGTTTTCTATTTAAGCCTGTTTTGGGATAAAACGGGTTTAAGTGTTGTCTAAACACTCCAAATTCATCCCGAACTCTTACAATTAGTCAAATGCATTGGATTGTCACACATTCTGACCCTAGAAACAGTAACAAAGCTGTTTACTGCTTCGAATCAATGTTTTCTTGGTTTTAGCCTCTTTAGGGACAAAATGGGTAAAAGTGGTGTCTAAACACTCCAAATTCAACCCGAACTTTTATAATTAGTCAAATGCATTGGATTGTTACATATTTTGACCCTAGAAAGAGTAACATAGCTGTTTACTGCTTCGAATCAATGTTTTCTCTCGGTTTTAGCCTGTTTTCTAAGTTTAAGCCTGTTTTGGGATAAAACGGGTTTAAGTGTTGTCTAAACACTCCAAATTCATCCCGAACTCTTACAATTAGTCAAATGCATTGGATTGTCACACATTCTGACCCTAGAAACAGTAACAAAGCTGTTTACTGCTTCGAATCAATGTTTTCTTGGTTTTAGCCTCTTTAGGGACAAAATGGGTAAAAGTGGTGTCTAAACACTCCAAATTGAACCCGAACTTTTATAAGTAGTCAAATGCATTGGATTGTTACATATTTTGACCCTAGAAAGAATAACATAGCTGTTTACTGCTTCGAATCAATGTTTTCTCTCGGTTTTAGCCTGTTTTCTAAGTTTAAGCCTGTTTTGGGATAAAACGGGTTTAAGTGTTGTCTAAACACTCCAAATTCATCCCGAACTCTTACAATTAGTCAAATGCATTGGATTGTCAGACATTCTGACCCTAGAAACAGTAACAAAGCTGTTTACTGCTTCGAATCAATGTTTTCTTGGTTTTAGCCTCTTTAGGGACAAAATGGGTAAAAGTGGTGTCTAAACACTCCAAATTCAACCCGAACTTTTATAAGTAGTCAAATGCATTGGATTGTTACATATTTTGACCCTAGAAAGAGTAACATAGCTGTTTACTGCTTCGAATCAATGTTTTCTCTCGGTTTTAGCCTGTTTTCTAAGTTTAAGCCTGTTTTGGGATAAAACGGGTTTAAGTGTTGTCTAAACACTCCAAATTCATCCCGAACTCTTACAATTAGTCAAATGCATTGGATTGTCACACATTCTGACCCTAGAAACAGTAACAAAGCTGTTTACTGCTTCGAATCAATGTTTTCTTGGTTTTAGCCTCTTTAGGGACAAAATGGGTAAAAGTGGTGTCTAAACACTCCAAATTCAACCCGAACTTTTATAAGTAGTCAAATGCATTGGATTGTTACATATTTTGACCCTAGAAAGAGTAACATAGCTGTTTACTGCTTCGAATCAATGTTTTCTCTCGGTTTTAGCCTGTTTTCTTGGTTTAAGCCTGTTTTGGGATAAAACGGGTTTAAGTGTTGTCTAAACACTCCAAATTCATCCTGAACTCTTACAATTAGTCAAATGCATTGGATTGTCACACATTCTGACCCTAGAAACAGTAACAAAGCTGTTTACTGCTTCGAATCAATGTTTTCTTGGTTTTAGCCTCTTTAGGACAAAATGGGTAAAAGTGGTGTCTAAACACTCCAAATTCAACCCGAACTTTTATAAGTAGTCAAATGCATTGGATTGTTACATATTTTGACCCTAGAAAGAATAACATAGCTGTTTACTGCTTCGAATCAATGTTTTCTCTCGGTTTTAGCCTGTTTTCTCAGTTTAAGCCTGTTTTGGGATAAAACGGGTTTAAGTGTTGTCTAAACACTCCAAATTCATCCCGAACTCTTACAATTAGTCAAATGCATTGGATTGTCACACATTCTGACCCTAGAAACAGTAACAAAGCTGTTTACTGCTTCGAATCAATGTTTTCTCGGTTTTAGCCTCTTTAGGGACAAAATGGGTAAAAGTGGTGTCTAAACACTCCAAATTCAACCCGAACTTTTATAATTAGTCAAATGCATTGGATTGTTACATATTTTGACCCTAGAAAGAATAACATAGCTGTTTACTGCTTCGAATCAATGTTTTCTCTCGGTTTTAGCCTGTTTTCTAAGTTTAAGCCTGTTTTGGGATAAAACGGGTTTAAGTGTTGTCTAAACACTCCAAATTCATCCTGAACTCTTACAATTAGTCAAATGCATTGGATTGTCACACATTCTGACCCTAGAAACAGTAACAAAGCTGTTTACTGCTTCGAATCAATGTTTTCTTGGTTTTAGCCTCTTTAGGGACAAAATGGGTAAAAGTGGTGTCTAAACACTCCAAATTCAACCCGAACTTTTATAAGTAGTCAAATGCATTGGATTGTTACATATTTTGACCCTAGAAAGAATAACATAGCTGTTTACTGCTTCGAATCAATGTTTTCTCTCGGTTTTAGCCTGTTTTCTAAGTTTAAGCCTGTTTTGGGATAAAACGGGTTTAAGTGTTGTCTAAACACTCCAAATTCATCCCGAACTCTTACAATTAGTCAAATGCATTGGATTGTCACACATTCTGACCCTAGAAACAGTAACAAAGCTGTTTACTGCTTCGAATCAATGTTTTCTCGGTTTTAGCCTCTTTAGGGACAAAATGGGTAAAAGTGGTGTCTAAACACTCCAAATTCAACCCGAACTTTTATAATTAGTCAAATGCATTGGATTGTTACATATTTTGACCCTAGAAAGAGTAACATAGCTGTTTACTGCTTCGAATCAATGTTTTCTCTCGGTTTTAGCCTGTTTTCTCAGTTTAAGCCTGTTTTGGGATAAAACGGGTTTAAGTGTTGTCTAAACACTCCAAATTCATCCTGAACTCTTACAATTAGTCAAATGCATTGGATTGTCACACATTCTGACCCTAGAAACAGTAACAAAGCTGTTTACTGCTTCGAATCAATGTTTTCTTGGTTTTAGCCTCTTTAGGGACAAAATGGGTAAAAGTGGTGTCTAAACACTCCAAATTGAACCCGAACTTTTATAATTAGTCAAATGCATTGGATTGTTACATATTTTGACCCTAGAAAGAATAACATAGCTGTTTACTGCTTCGAATCAATGTTTTCTCTCGGTTTTAGCCTGTTTTCTAAGTTTAAGCCTGTTTTGGGATAAAACGGGTTTAAGTGTTGTCTAAACACTCCAAATTCATCCTGAACTCTTACAATTAGTCAAATGCATTGGATTGTCACACATTCTGACCCTAGAAACAGTAACAAAGCTGTTTACTGCTTCGAATCAATGTTTTCTTGGTTTTAGCCTCTTTAGGGACAAAATGGGTAAAAGTGGTGTCTAAACACTCCAAATTCAACCCGAACTTTTATAAGTAGTCAAATGCATTGGATTGTTACATATTTTGACCCTAGAAAGAATAACATAGCTGTTTACTGCTTCGAATCAATGTTTTCTCTCGGTTTTAGCCTGTTTTCTAAGTTTAAGCCTGTTTTGGGATAAAACGGGTTTAAGTGTTGTCTAAACACTCCAAATTCATCCTGAACTCTTACAATTAGTCAAATGCATTGGATTGTCACACATTCTGACCCTAGAAACAGTAACAAAGCTGTTTACTGCTTCGAATCAATGTTTTCTTGGTTTTAGCCTCTTTAGGGACAAAATGGGTAAAAGTGGTGTCTAAACACTCCAAATTCAACCCGAACTTTTATAAGTAGTCAAATGCATTGGATTGTTACATATTTTGACCCTAGAAAGAATAACATAGCTGTTTACTGCTTCGAATCAATGTTTTCTCTCGGTTTTAGCCTGTTTTCTAAGTTTAAGCCTGTTTTGGGATAAAACGGGTTTAAGTGTTGTCTAAACACTCCAAATTCATCCCGAACTCTTACAATTAGTCAAATGCATTGGATTGTCACACATTCTGACCCTAGAAACAGTAACAAAGCTGTTTACTGCTTCGAATCAATGTTTTCTTGGTTTTAGCCTCTTTCAGGACAAAATGGGTAAAAGTGGTGTCTAAACACTCCAAATTCAACCCGAACTTTTATAATTAGTCAAATGCATTGGATTGTTACATATTTTGACCCTAGAAAGAGTAACATAGCTGTTTACTGCTTCGAATCAATGTTTTCTCTCGGTTTTAGCCTGTTTTCTCAGTTTAAGCCTGTTTTGGGATAAAACGGGTTTAAGTGTTGTCTAAACACTCCAAATTCATCCTGAACTCTTACAATTAGTCAAATGCATTGGATTGTCACACATTCTGACCCTAGAAACAGTAACAAAGCTGTTTACTGCTTCGAATCAATGTTTTCTTGGTTTTAGCCTCTTTAGGGACAAAATGGGTAAAAGTGGTGTCTAAACACTCCAAATTCAACCCGAACTTTTATAATTAGTCAAATGCATTGGATTGTTACATATTTTGACCCTAGAAAGAATAACATAGCTGTTTACTGCTTCGAATCAATGTTTTCTCTCGGTTTTAGCCTGTTTTCTAAGTTTAAGCCTGTTTTGGGATAAAACGGGTTTAAGTGTTGTCTAAACACTCCAAATTCATCCTGAACTCTTACAATTAGTCAAATGCATTGGATTGTCACACATTCTGACCCTAGAAACAGTAACAAAGCTGTTTACTGCTTCGAATCAATGTTTTCTTGGTTTTAGCCTCTTTAGGGACAAAATGGGTAAAAGTGGTGTCTAAACACTCCAAATTGAACCCGAACTTTTATAAGTAGTCAAATGCATTGGATTGTTACATATTTTGACCCTAGAAAGAATAACATAGCTGTTTACTGCTTCGAATCAATGTTTTCTCTCGGTTTTAGCCTGTTTTCTAAGTTTAAGCCTGTTTTGGGATAAAACGGGTTTAAGTGTTGTCTAAACACTCCAAATTCATCCTGAACTCTTACAATTAGTCAAATGCATTGGATTGTCACACATTCTGACCCTAGAAACAGTAACAAAGCTGTTTACTGCTTCGAATCAATGTTTTCTTGGTTTTAGCCTCTTTAGGGACAAAATGGGTAAAAGTGGTGTCTAAACACTCCAAATTCAACCCGAACTTTTATAAGTAGTCAAATGCATTGGATTGTTACATATTTTGACCCTAGAAAGAATAACATAGCTGTTTACTGCTTCGAATCAATGTTTTCTCTCGGTTTTAGCCTGTTTTCTAAGTTTAAGCCTGTTTTGGGATAAAACGGGTTTAAGTGTTGTCTAAACACTCCAAATTCATCCTGAACTCTTACAATTAGTCAAATGCATTGGATTGTCACACATTCTGACCCTAGAAACAGTAACAAAGCTGTTTACTGCTTCGAATCAATGTTTTCTTGGTTTTAGCCTCTTTAGGGACAAAATGGGTAAAAGTGGTGTCTAAACACTCCAAATTGAACCCGAACTTTTATAAGTAGTCAAATGCATTGGATTGTTACATATTTTGACCCTAGAAAGAATAACATAGCTGTTTACTGCTTCGAATCAATGTTTTCTCTCGGTTTTAGCCTGTTTTCTTGATTTAAGCCTGTTTTGGGTTTAAAACGGGTTTAAGTGTTGTCTAAACACTCCAAATTCATCCCGAACTCTTACAATTAGTCAAATGCATTGGATTGTCACACATTCTGACCCTAGAAACAGTAACAAAGCTGTTTACTGCTTCGAATCAATGTTTTCTTGGTTTTAGCCTCTTTAGGGACAAAATGGGTAAAAGTGGTGTCTAAACACTCCAAATTGAACCCGAACTTTTATAAGTAGTCAAATGCATTGGATTGTTACATATTTTGACCCTAGAAAGAATAACATAGCTGTTTACTGCTTCGAATCAATGTTTTCTCTCGGTTTTAGCCTGTTTTCTAAGTTTAAGCCTGTTTTGGGATAAAACGGGTTTAAGTGTTGTCTAAACACTCCAAATTCATCCTGAACTCTTACAATTAGTCAAATGCATTGGATTGTCACACATTCTGACCCTAGAAACAGTAACAAAGCTGTTTACTGCTTCGAATCAATGTTTTCTTGGTTTTAGCCTCTTTAGGGACAAAATGGGTAAAAGTGGTGTCTAAACACTCCAAATTCAACCCGAACTTTTATAAGTAGTCAAATGCATTGGATTGTTACATATTTTGACCCTAGAAAGAATAACATAGCTGTTTACTGCTTCGAATCAATGTTTTCTCTCGGTTTTAGCCTGTTTTCTTGTTTAAGCCTGTTTTGGGATAAAACGGGTTTAAGTGTTGTCTAAACACTCCAAATTCATCCTGAACTCTTACAATTAGTCAAATGCATTGGATTGTCACACATTCTGACCCTAGAAACAGTAACAAAGCTGTTTACTGCTTCGAATCAATGTTTTCTTGGTTTTAGCCTCTTTAGGGACAAAATGGGTAAAAGTGGTGTCTAAACACTCCAAATTGAACCCGAACTTTTATAAGTAGTCAAATGCATTGGATTGTTACATATTTTGACCCTAGAAAGAATAACATAGCTGTTTACTGCTTCGAATCAATGTTTTCTCTCGGTTTTAGCCTGTTTTCTAAGTTTAAGCCTGTTTTGGGATAAAACGGGTTTAAGTGTTGTCTAAACACTCCAAATTCATCCTGAACTCTTACAATTAGTCAAATGCATTGGATTGTCACACATTCTGACCCTAGAAACAGTAACAAAGCTGTTTACTGCTTCGAATCAATGTTTTCTTGGTTTTAGCCTCTTTAGGGACAAAATGGGTAAAAGTGGTGTCTAAACACTCCAAATTGAACCCGAACTTTTATAAGTAGTCAAATGCATTGGATTGTTACATATTTTGACCCTAGAAAGAATAACATAGCTGTTTACTGCTTCAAATCAATGTTTTCTCTCGGTTTTAGCCTGTTTTCTAAGTTTAAGCCTGTTTTGGGATAAAACGGGTTTAAGTGTTGTCTAAACACTCCAATTCATCGAACTCTTACAATTAGTCAAATGCATTGGATTGTCACATTCTGACCCTAGAAACAGTAACAAAGCTGTTTACTGCTTCGAATCAATGTTTTCTTGGTTTTAGCCTCTTTAGGGACAAAATGGGTAAAAGTGGTGTCTAAACACTCCAAATTCAACCCGAACTTTTATAATTAGTCAAATGCATTGGATTGTTACATATTTTGACCCTAGAAAGAATAACATAGCTGTTTACTGCTTCGAATCAATGTTTTCTCTCGGTTTTAGCCTGTTTTCTCAGTTTAAGCCTGTTTTGGGATAAAACGGGTTTAAGTGTTGTCTAAACACTCCAAATTCATCCCGAACTCTTACAATTAGTCAAATGCATTGGATTGTCACACATTCTGACCCTAGAAACAGTAACAAAGCTGTTTACTGCTTCGAATCAATGTTTTCTTGGTTTTAGCCTCTTTAGGGACAAAATGGGTAAAAGTGGTGTCTAAACACTCCAAATTGAACCCGAACTTTTATAAGTAGTCAAATGCATTGGATTGTTACATATTTTGACCCTAGAAAGAATAACATAGCTGTTTACTACTTGAATCAATGTTTTCTCTCGGTTTTAGCCTGTTTTCTAAGTTTAAGCCTGTTTTGGGATAAAACGGGTTTAAGTGTTGTCTAAACACTCCAAATTCATCCTGAACTCTTACAATTAGTCAAATGCATTGGATTGTCACACATTCTGACCCTAGAAACAGTAACAAAGCTGTTTACTGCTTCGAATCAATGTTTTCTTGGTTTTAGCCTCTTTAGGGACAAAATGGGTAAAAGTGGTGTCTAAACACTCCAAATTGAACCCGAACTTTTATAAGTAGTCAAATGCATTGGATTGTTACATATTTTGACCCTAGAAAGAATAACATAGCTGTTTACTGCTTCGAATCAATGTTTTCTCTCGGTTTTAGCCTGTTTTCTCAGTTTAAGG